>JAYJMB010001480.1:0-45224 GCA_036873735.1 Pouteria campechiana
AAAAACATATTGAATATAAAATATATATATATATATATATGGGTTGTAGATCATCCGGACGGTGGGATTATGGCGACAGCGCGCTAGATTGTGAATCTGTATACAGCAGACTTACATCGATGGAAACCATGCCAACCGTTACCTTTTATGCGGCGGTGAAAAGCCAGAAACCAAAAAGCGGTTCTAGCGTTTGTTCACGGATTTTCGTGGCGACGCCTGCAAGTCCAGGCAAAGTCTTTCTTTCTTTCTTTCTTTTTCAAGGCTGCCTTTCTCATAAAAAATCCCTGGCTAAAACCCCTACACCCCTGTCTTTAATGCTCTTCGTCATCCTCCTCCTCGACGGATCTTTCACAGTATGATCGATCAGTATCGCTACGGCTACGATTCTGCCGCTTCTGCTTCCAACCTGATTTGAGGAATTCTCGTCAGGTATCTCTCGTTACAGTCGATCTCTCTGTCTAAACTGTTGTTCTGGAATATTCGTAGCTTTTCGCTCTGAAATTTGTATTGAGGCCCATCTGCTGAGTAATTACTAATTAGGGCCTGGAGTGGAAAATCTTGAAGTATCATCCACTTGATTGGGTCTTGGCAATGTAGATTTCTATATGAAATGATGATTCCTCGTAATTTTCAGAATTGAAAAGAGTGCTGCTCGTTAGGAGTTGGTTCGTTTTCAATATTGCTTTAAGAGATGTTCTACCTTTACATTGGATTGTTTGTCTTCCATCTCGAAAGCTGAGATCTTTTTATTGAGTGGTTGTTGTTGGTTGGATATTTTCTTAATACAGGATTTTCAAGATACCGTTTATCATATAAGTTCATTGGACGGTTTGGTTATTTAAGGAATGGCCTTTTCTTCGTCATCTAAGAGTATTTATTTAGTTAATCCAAGCCATCACACTTCGTTTTCAAATGGAGAATGTTCGTTGCCTGGCGTCGGTTATTTAAGATGCAGGAGGCATGGCAAATGCAAGAGAAAGACAGGCTGGTCCATTGAAGTTAGAGCTGTTAACACAAAGCCAGAGGTGGTAGACTTTAAGGACCCAAACTGGAAGCAGAAGTTTGAGAAGGATTTCGAGGAGAGGTTCAATTTGCCACATTTGAGGGATCTCTTTGACGCAAAGCCAAGGCCAACAACCTTCTCTCTCAAAGGCAGGCAAGTTCAATTATTCTTGCATATCCGAGCTTATTAATTGTGTATGTAACATAATTTTTTTGCATTTCAAGAATGCACATCTTGAGGGGCCATGATGCATGTGAGAATGAAAATGAGGTCCCCGCATTGTGTATGGCTCACAATGGACCTCACCTGATGTGCAAATCATAATGATTACAGTTGAAGCAAAAAATTATATCCCCTATATGCATTTTACCCGAAGACTCCAAAAGTCTCTTTGATTTAACATTTTTCCAAACATGCTAATTTTCAACAGTGAACAATTTCTATTTATCATTAGTTGAGAAGCATTGTAGGATAAGAATCAGCAACTTAACATCATTGTTCCCTAACAGTACTGATGGCTTAGTTTGGCATTGACAGAGGCTGGAGAAATGACTATGTAAATGATGATGATAGGGCACTTCTAAAGGTGAGCTTTTGTATCTTTTGAGGCAATCGAGCATTGCATATCATAAATATGCGTTTGGGCCTAACCAAACTGAAAACTTGTGTGACTATAAGAATAGTGTTTTCTTTTGAACTGCTCGCTTATTCCTTTCTACTTGTTTTACTACACTTATCTCAATTAGGAGCCTTTGCCAAGATATGTTTGGTCACAAATAAGGAGTCTTCATCAAGATTTATTTTTCTGACTAGTGTAGGAATGGATGCTGAATCTCATATTTGCTTGTTTAGCTCATGCATAGGTCAGTATTTCAGCAATATATGCAATATATGAAAAATTGGATTGTTTCCCTCTGTAATTTATCTCCTTGAGAATTTTATACGAGCATCATTTGTAGGCCTGCTGGATAGAATTTGACTGGAACAAGCATCATCTGTAGGCCTGCTGAACAGAAAATATGATTGGATGTGTAAAGCATGTTATGACTGAAGACAAAATCTGTTTGGAATCTAGAAAGCAGCTTTGTGAAATCATGATGGGAAGATATTGCATCTGTTTAATATGTAGGCATGTTTCAGGTGATAAAGTACTCATCGCCAACTTCTGCTGGAGCTGAGTGTATTGATCCTGATTGCACCTGGGTTGAGCAATGGTACTGTTCTTCATTGTTCATTTCCTTCTTTGTTTTTATTGCCATCTTCTTTAGGCACATAAGTTGAGATGTGGTTTTTTATTGCTGGCACCCCTTTTGATTTTGAGAAAAATTGTATGCTGATTCATAAATCATCATTCCCTTGCATTATACTTTGCTTTAATGTTCATAACTGTATGTGTTCCTCTGTAGATTTGGTTGAATCATGCATCATTCTTGCAAAGTTCAAGGCATAAATTTAGCATTCTTTCCCCCATGCAACTCCTGTGGGGGTTTTATGCTTGCTAATGAATTGCAATGTACCTTAGGGTGCATCGTGCAGGGCCACGCAGGCAAATATACTTTGATCCTGAGGAAGTGAAAGCTGGAATTGTTACTTGTGGAGGGCTCTGTCCTGGCCTCAATGATGTAATTAGACAGGTTAGTAATATTTTATTTAGTTCAAGTGCGATGTACTAATAATTTTTCTATAGCTTGCCTCATAAGAATGCCAACATGTAAGTCTTGATTACTACATTTAAGTCTCAATTATTACTGCATTCTAGCATCGTAAAGGTTAAAGCATGCATGACTTCTTCCTAGATATGCTTCCCCACAAGCAAAAAGATTCTTTTTGACTATTTCTTTTTGGGACATGTTTCTGCAGATAGTATTTACTCTTGAGCTCTATGGGGTTAAAAAGATTGTCGGTATCCCATTTGGTTACCGTGGGCTTTTTGAGGAGGGTTTGTCTGAAATTCCAGTTAAGTGATGTCCATGAGTTGGATGAACAGTTCATGTAGTTGTACTATCATGTTTTAGACGTAACTCCAATGCCATCATTTGTTGTTTCAGCTTTCTCGGCAAGCGGTTCAAAATATCAACCTGGCTGGTGGAAGTCTGTTGGGAGTTTCCCGTGGTGGTGCCCAGATTAGTGATATTGTAGATAGCATCCAGGTATGGTTGGTTAAGTAATTCTTTGTAGCTGTAATCTGCATTGCCAAAATTTTGTGTTCCTTCATCATTTTTACATTTTATGATTGTGCAAGGGCCTATTAATGGTGACAGGTATTTTTTTTTAGGCCAGGGGAATTGATCTGCTTTTTGTACTGGGTGGAAATGGAACCCATGCAGGGGCCAATGCAATTCATATTGAGGTAGTTCTTATTCTTTGGATTTTCAAGAACATTGTATACACTTTGCTCTGCATTCACAAAAACTTTGGCTATTTCAGATGTGTCATTTGCACCAGTAAATTGTCACGATTGACCGTTAACCCTGAGGCTCACAAAATTTCTTCTTTACATTGTAGTGCCGCAAAAGGAGAATGAAAGTTTCTATTGTTTGTGTGCCTAAAACCATTGATAATGACATACTTTTGATGGACAAGACATTTGGGTTTGATACTGCAGTTGAAGAAGCTCAACGGGCAATCAATTCAGCATATATAGAGGTAAATGCATTGTTTTGAGAATTGCTAATGGCCTTTGGAGCCTACGAGGAAAAGTGATCATAATTAGAACATGCTGCATTTTACTTCTATTCTCAGTTAAAAAGGGAAAAATATAATGTGTTTATGTAGCTATTGGTCAAAAAGAATCTTCCATGGCCTTGGTCATTGTTAAATAAAGTGATCCTCATAGACACAGATGGTTTAACCAAAGAGCTCTGTGATCATGCTTGGACTTCTGGATTCTTTCAGCTTGCTTACTAGTTTGTGCATTTACGCTGGATGCAGGCTCGTAGTGCTTATCATGGCATTGGACTGGTGAAATTAATGGGAAGAAGCAGTGGGTTCATAGCTATGCATGCATCACTTTCCAGTGGTCAAATTGATGTCTGTTTGATTCCCGAGGTTTGTAGCATTAGAACTCCACTTTCCCTCTAAATTATAGCCACTTCTCTTATAAATTACAACCATGAGCACCCTTAAAAAAATAGTGACCAAAAAAAGAATGAACTATAGAGTAACTGATTGCAAGCCCAATTATAGGTACCTTTTAGCCTAGACGGTCCACATGGTGTTTTAAAGCATCTTGAGCATCTGATTCAGACAAAAGGATCAGCTGTGGTGTGTGTGGCTGAAGGAGCTGGACAAGTAAGTCTGCATCTCCTTTATGAATTGCTTGCTATGGGAAATTTCCTGAACTATGAAAGTGTTAATGGGCACTGCCCTCTATTTTGTTTGTAAAGTAAAAATTGTTTTTAACAAGCTATTCAATTAGTTAGCCAATAGTTTTCAATCATTTCTTCAGAATTTTCTCAAATCACAGAAAACAATTGATAACATTACTCAAGAGTTATAGTATTCTATTCACCTGAAACACACATTGTTATATGTAAGCTATGCAACCCACTGGTAGATATGCAATAACCAAATTTGTGTGGAGGTCACTGATAACCACCACCTTCCTTGCAGTTTGTCCAAGGGAACCCCCACTAAAATCTATAACTTGCTGTCTGCAGAAATGAAAAGATACATTTGCATCTTCCAAACTATTGACATTATACTGTCTTCCTGAAATGTCATTTCATTTACCTTTTTATGAATTTTAATCTCAAAATTTATGTGTTAGAGGCACTGTCGCGATTCTTTTAATTTTAAATCCAGGATCTGCTAGAGAAACCTAATGCTAAGGATGCATCGGGCAATGTGGTGCTCGGAGATATTGGTGTCTATATTCAACAGCAGGTTAGCCTTTTCCACAATCAGCAGTGATGTAGATTGCTTGTGGCTTCTGTCTAATTGAAAGTTGGCTGGTAGTTTGGAGTTCATCTGGTAAACATCTGATTTGTCTTAAGTCTTGATCTTCTTTTTACAGTATATCCAGCAAATATGTTCATTTTGCTACCTCTTCTCTTATGGATTCGATAGCATGTCATTAGATATTATAGTCACTTTCTAAAGCCAATTGTTGAAGTTGTGGTGACCATGCACTTTTATCTGGATGTGGTTTTTACTTCATTTGTGCAGTTGTTGCAATAATTGTGTCTAGAGTTAGTTTGACTGTTTTATTGAGAACATTTTTGTTATTGATCACAGATCAAGAGGCATTTCAAGGAGATTGGAGTTTTGGCAGATGTGAAGTACATTGATCCAACTTATATGATTCGAGCAGTCCGAGCAAATGCCTCTGATGCTATTCTCTGCACTGTTCTTGGCCAAAATGCTGTATGATTCATCTTTCTTTTCCCTTTTTTTGTGGATATGCTATTCCATTTTATTTAATCTATCCACAAGCTATGGAGAACATTTTCTTATATGTCTCATGATCTGTAGACATGCAAACACACTTCAAAGGGAAAAAAGAGCTAAGTACGTCCAAACTACCTCCATATGGTTTACAACTCCATTTGCTGAGAGAGGGAATCACACCCTCTTGACTAAATACACTGGCTTATCTGCAATTATTCATAATCTCTCAATCACGGGCAGCTAGGACTCTATCGCTTTGAAGAAATCCGATTGTCCTACAAAAATCCTGAAATCCATGCCTGACTTGCATTTCAGCATGCATATTCATTCATGTCCTGTGGACCTGCCTTAGTAAGCATGATATTTATCGATTGAATGGTCCTTGCAGGTGCACGGTGCGTTTGCGGGGTTCAGTGGGATTACGGTCGGCATATGCAACACCCACTATGTCCTCCTTCCCATTCCGGAAGTCATCAGATCTCCAAGGGTTGTGGATCCCAACAGCCGGATGTGGCACCGATGCCTCACATCTACTGGACAGCCAGACTACTTCTGATTGTCCAACAAAACATTTCGTATCAGCGTAGAAGCAAAGGCTGATTGCCGTTTTATGCTCTCTGGATGACATAGATGGTAATTGGCAGGAATGTCAAATCCATCAGTGGATGCTGGGAATTGAAAGGCTAGCGTATTTCAATTAAGGATGGTCCAACAATTTTGTATCATGTGGTTAACAGATAGCCGTGTATGAAGGCAATAAGCTCCGTGTGTTTTGGGTCTATTGTAGGGAAAGGGAATCTGGGGATGTCGTTGAGTGAAAAACACCTATTGAAGTTTATCTGTTCTAACCATATTCATCTTCCTCCTCTTTGAAGCCGTGTCTCATTAGTTGGCGTCAGCTAAATGGATCCTGCTATGTCATTTGGCTCAATTTATGGACCTTTTCTCCATTTATCTTTATAAATAATGATTAAAGGGGCTCTTTGGATAGGGTGTAAAAGTGTTATTTATGCTTTTACAGGATAGATGAAAGTGTAATGCAAAGAAGGAAAAAAAAAGCATGATGACGGTAGAAAAATAGGATAATAAATGACAAAATATAAACATAATTATGAAAAGATACAAATAATAATTGAAGAAGCAGAGGCAATATTGAAAAGGAAGAAGAGATGCAGATCTGATGTTTACTTCCTTTGAATTATGGACGTATTGCACTTAAAGAGAATGTAAAAGGGGTATAGAAATACTGCATGGATCTATTGCACTCGCCCAAATAGTCCCTAAACGATAAAGATTTTCAAATTGAGGTGCGTTCTGGCCTGAGTTGGCCTCATGCCTAAAAGTTGAACCTGAATCCCATCGATAATCTGCGGGCTGTATTTTTGGCTATCAAACTTGGCACGCTAGTGAAATTTTCTTTAAAAGTCAGTTCGAAACAGAAACAGTCCGCTATATTCTTCATCAGGAGGAAACGAACGTTTATTTAACTCATTTTTGATATTTTGCTTCCACCTCTGAGAGAGAGAGAGAGAGAGAGAGAGAGAGCCCAAATGGAATCTTCAAGGACAGTAACTGCATTTGGCATATCTCTTCATACAAAAAGCATTTGTGTGACTTTCGTTTTGTCTGTTTATTCTTTCTAGTTTCTCCTAGCGTTGTGCTACACCATTATAAATAACCCCAGCAACGTTCAAACAAGGAACTCTTAAGCAATTGAGTTGGAAGTAAGTATTGAAGAAAACTAAACACTATCCTTTGTAAATTTTTTTTCTCTACTTAATGGTTTGGTTTCCTCCAATATCTCACATCCAGCCTTCACAGGGACAAGCTTTATCAAATTTTATCTGTGTCTTCCCCCTCTAAAAGAGTTAAAATAGGGAGGTCAGAAGTAAGTATTGAGGAAATCGAACTTGGGCACACCTAATTGAAAGTTCGGTCCCCTCCATTATCTTACATCTGTCCTCGCATTTAAATGTTTTGTACTGAGCCCCATGCCTTCCAATCTTGGCCTTATGAATGGGAAGCGAGCATCGTAGGAGACTCAACCTTAATGTCGTGCTGACACTTGGTTGAGTTTCGTCCAATACTACCCTCCACAGGAGTTCTGTATTCCTCATTTTCAATCTCTATTTCATTCCTCCAAGAGAGAATATGTAGGACGGAAGTGAGTATTGCAGGAAATTGAACCCGTAGGCATGTCAGGGCACACTTTAAGGTTCAATTTTCTCCAATGTCTCATATACGACCTAATTTAGCCATGCCTACAGCCTACAATCTTTCCACCAGCTCAATGAGATTTGTAAGCAAGAAGCTAGAACACTAGAAGGCTAAATTTAGGGTACGCCCATTTGCCTAATGCAAATTTTTAATGTTTCAGTTTCGTTCAGCATCTCTCCTCACAAATTAATTTGTACAATGTCCATCAACATCAAGGTATCCGCAGCAATCTCAATGACTCTAACGTGTTTTAACATATACTTCTGGAGATGCATCATTGATATCTGTAGCCTGCTTCTTTGATGCTTCCACGCAAACAGTAGACCCATCCAATCGCCAGATAGGTTGCTTGTATGTCCATCATCTAGGCTTGATTTTGACTGTTTCTTCGTTTCATCGCATATATTATCGGCCTGATTGTAATGGTTTGATTTTCATGCAATGGATTATGAAGTAGGAGTGGTAGGACAGAAGGATCCATACGATGTCCCTCATGATTAATGCATGCCTCCAAGTAAGCAACTGATCACAGCTGGAAAAGGAGCAATTCCAATCAATGCAGTTTGAACCGAAGCCATTTCGAAGGATGAGTTTAGGAATGCTGGCAAGGGGTGTCTGTGAAAGCTTTAGAACTCAATGTCTAATGCAGGAATCAATCGCCTGCGGGCAGTAATGGGAAGAGGATAGAACAGAGTAGTACAAAATGATAGAGCATGTTTACTGTAATGTATTCATTTTTTCCATCTATGATGATTGTGTACCCCACTGATTTCCACATTATTCTTACATGAAAAGAATGTATAAAATATCAAAACTATGTTTTTGGTAATGCAAAAATAGCCGACATTTGAGAAAGTTTTTCTTTCTTTTATTCTTCGTCATTCAATTCTGGGTGGAATTTCAGAAAACGGTTATTAGGGGAATGTGAAGAGCACTTCTGTTCCATTATCTTACACTCTACAGCATATAATATTCAGATGTTACATGTTACAGCACTTGTATGTTCCTGCGCAGTGCAACGCGGGATGTTGTGACGCTAATTAACCTGCTAGCATGTAGAATTAGATGGATGGATAAGAGATCGTCGTGTTTACTTGTAACATGGGGCTCTAGAAATTCCTACTAATCCTCCCCTTTCATGAAACACAATTTGATGTTAGGAGAAAATGAACTAAACTGAGCAGGAAATCGTATTTCAGACTAGGGATGGAAGAGTGCAGCATCGCTCCTGCAAGGAAACATGTTGATTAGTGTGAGTAATTAGGGTGGATTCCTTCCTGCAAACCCCTGTTATCCAGGAACACGGTTAGTAAAAGAAGCAGCTTGTTTTACTAGTCTACAGCGTGACTGAAGATGTAAGTGGAGGACTGAGGAGCCATGTTAACACGAACGTCTTCCATTTTCAAAACCAGCGCCTGAAATCTATCATCTATATGTATATATCAGCCATGTTAATATGACTCATCATCCAGCTTGTGTATCCATGGGAATTGGTTGAAAGGAAAATCCCGATAATTGTGTATCCATGGGAATTGGTTGAAAGGAAAATCCTGATAAGTGGGCCCCCCCAAAAATGTCCAACAGCGTATTAGTTTTGGATTGGGATTGATAGCAGAGCATGTTGAAAGAGTTTCACGTAATTGTGGTTGTTTGCGGTACTACTCTTCTACAGGCTGCTACGGTTGCCCTGTTTCAGATATCTATGGGACCTGTTCTGAGTGTTAGATATTAAAGTCCCAATCTGACGGTTGAGATTGCAGCATGTTTGAAAGTCGTGCATGAACTTTTCACTACCCCGTTTTGCGTGCATGTGAATGCGGATGGTGAAGGATCTGGCAGCTTCCCGTACACACGCACAAGGCATTGCACAGCAGTCGATGGTTATCACCGTTTCGGAATTAAGCTTTTTCTTCAATAGTTTAACCCAAATCGTAGAATTTTTCTGTTAAATGTTCCATAGCAGTAAGAAAACATGGCATCAAACTACAATGATGTTTTTATCCGTTGATTTCGCTTCACTCCATATATTTAGGTAACTCGCAATTTTATTTTACCCATTGATTGGATTAGGTACAACAAATGTTTTTTAAATTTGACCTCAAGAATCAGGGTATTGCTGCTGCCTTGTTCTTCCAAATATAGCATAATGATTTTAGAAAAGTTCATAAGAGAAATGGATAAAGATAATTAAAAATAATAAGGAAAATACCATACGAGTTAAGAAACAAGTCTGAGCCTGTGTGCCATGAATGATTAAACCACCACAAATACATGCCCACAACTACTCCTGGTTGGGTTTGGAGCATAAACCATAAAAATCCACCACTTTGAAAGACCTGAAGTTGTGACCATCAAATATCTAGCCACCAATCAACGGTTGGGCACGTGCAGGAGAAATGTGCAATGTTCCTAACGGTCCACGACAAGCACCATTAAAACCTCAGAATCAAAGGAAAATCTCTTATGCGTTTAGAAGAGAAGAAGCAATTTTGAAGAGTAAATCAAGGGAATCTATCGGCTTTGCCTCCGCAATAACAGTTCATTGCCACAAACATAGAATTATCCAAAGACTATTTTGGAACCCTAGAGACTCTTGTATCCAAAAGACTTTACACATTCAATATTTGCAACATGCAATTAACAAGCGCCCAAAAATCTGATGCGTCATGGTAAAAGTTACAGGAAGACCGCCAGCCTGAAACATGGGCTTGGTTTTCATTGATTACTGGAAATGGGACCGATCACCCACAGTTTTGCAAGAAAGCCTACCCAACCGGTTGATGATAAATGAACAGTTTCAGTAAAAATACATGGCATAGCTACATTGACATAAATTATTTGAAATTTGCAGGTTTCATTAAAATCCCTCAGTTGACATGCATAATTAACATAAATCAACTAAATTTTATGCCCAAATTATTAAACTACAATAATTTAATATTTAACTGTTCAACCACTAGAAATCAAAGAAAATGGCCAGAAATCATAAGTTACAAACATGCAATAAGATTGACTGTAAGATGCAGGATAGGCTTCTCTCTCTTATAACAACAGCCGCGCCCCTTGCATAAATTGACTATAAGATGAAGGATCGGCTTCGCTCTCTTCTAACAACAACCGCACCCCTTGCATAAAGCAAAGGCAACGTTCAAAGGAAAAGAGCTTTTCATTATGAACGTGAGAAACCAATGACAGCATGCCACATATTAGGAGATGCAAGAACAGCTTTAAAAATGAGTTTTAAAACAGTACTTAAATCGTAAAGAAGCCTCCCATGCAGCAGGCGGTCATTGGCTAATCAAGCTTATTCTCATCCAAACCTTGCTAAGAGAAGAACATTTGGGTAACCTCTGTGCAATACTGACACAAAAATCAATATTCATGAATGCAGATAATAAATTAAAATGCACCTAAATATGGTTCCAAAACTTGGGTCCTCAGTATTCAAAAAATCAGCCTAGAAGACTTGGTGAGGTTTCCAGCTGTGTAATGGACTTATGGTTGAAGTGATGACTCAAGTGTTAGCGCCATTTGGAGGGTTGGCTTATAACTCAACAATAGCAGACCTAAACATAGTTTAAATGACTTTAAGTTGGAAAGAACATAACTACTAAACATATTACATTTAAACATTATTGCATATCAAATCAAGCCTCGGTTGGATCTTTGAGTTGGCACTACCTGAGGGCATATAGTCATTTTTTTTTGGAAGCATTTACAGGGTGGGAGAGATTAAAGCTATTTTAGAGATCTGAATGGGGAGAATTACCAAACTATCAATATTTTATCCAGACACAACCTTAACCATTAAAACTTTAGCCCATGTAGCTCCCATTATCTCATGAATCAACATTTGGAATCATCTACGGTGTTACTAGACCATTAAAGCCACTGAAATTACAAACAATTGATGTAGTGGGAATGTCTATCAAGTAAATGATAGAGAGTTGGTGTATAATTTAGAACCTTTCAGCATGCATGTAAAAGGCATCTTTCAGTCACACTGTTGAACAGGACACATGCAAGAGGCATCTTTCAGTCACACTGTTGAACAGGACACATGAAAGATGCAAAAGGCATCTTTCAGCTAGACTGTTCAAGCAGAACAAGCAAAAGGTGAAAGATGCCTTGATGGTTTAGTTTCCTCCAATATCTCACATCCAACTTCCACAATCAAGAAACCTTCTGTTCAAGCTCCTTATCATTGTTACAACTCTTGGCAATAGTGGTTAAACTGGAATTGTTGATTGTAGAGGACTAAACCAAACCAAAGGAATTATCTTTTCTGCTCAATTGTTCAGTTTCCTCCAATGTTTCACATCAGACTTCTGCTATTTGAGTTTTTTAAGCATATCTGGAGACTGAATCAATAGGGCTTTCCCCACCAAAAGGTTTAGTTTCCAAAATACTTCATTTCATCCTCATGCAATTAGAGGCCTTCTGCATCATCGACCAAAGATCTGATTACATCTTCCATTTTTCATTACTACTCTTAGGCAGAAAAAGCATTAAGGTTGGGAGTGAGGATTGGAGGACACTGAACCTCATAACATGTGACAGCATGCTTGAAGGTTCAGTTTTCTCCAGTATTTCATCTCCAGCCTACATTGATTTCATGTTTGCAAGCACTGCCTTTCATGAAATGCAAACCTGTTAAAAGTTGTGGGAGACCGTTAGCTGCACAATGAATCATAGAGAATTCACCTGGTATTTTCCTGGAAACGCAGGCTTTCTCTCCTATATCTGCCTCACAAATGTCATGGTTCAGATATGCAACTAATCAGGTCTATTATGAGATATGCAGACACTAGGACCTATATACAAGGTTAATTAAAAATTCAATAAAAATGATATTATTTTTTAGTTTCAGAGTAAACTAGAGCTTGGTACAGAGACAAATCTTATGAGTGTAAGTTTGCAAACATCTATGCCATGTCCCTCACACAAATTGCAGTTAGGTTATCTTTGTCTTTGACTGAAAATAGCATAATTGCAAATTCAGAAGTCCAAGCTTCAAGCATGGATATCAATGCCAAACAATGATACATGAATATATGAATTTTATATTCCAATTTCCCCGAAACTAATTGAACGTTCATCAAATTCATCCCAATACTACAACTGTTCTTCTTCCTTTTGACAGCATCCCATGTCCTGGTTAGTTGGGTAACAGATTCTTTTGATGATGATGGTGATGATAAATAGAATCCTAAGTTTATGGAGGCAATGATGATTGAAACTCATATGCAGGAAAGCACAGTAGGCCAAACACATAATGCCAAATAACTCTCGATATGAATGCTCTTTCTCATTGCTTTCAAAATTGTTGCCCATTCATGATTTGTTTCATCTCATGGTAGAGGAGCTTCAAAGAAAATTGCTCCCTGTTTCTAACTCAATCAATGACTTGATGCACAACATCAGTGATGAAACCTTTGCTTAAATATGATAAGCATATGGTTAATAGTACATGGACCTGATAAGCATATCATGCAGGGACCTTTTCCATAGCTTCGGACTGGGAGGATTTGTTATGCCTTTTCCTGTGACAAGAGACAGAAAGTATCAACAACAGTGAGTAAGATGTTAACAATTCATGCGTTATACTGTGTAAACAATAACATGGAAAAGAGACATGCCAGCAGAAATGACAGACCATGGATCTTAAAGATTAAGATGTTGTACAGTTATGCAGAGAACGATTAGATACTGAAGAAAAAATTCGGGCAGCAAATCAAAATTAACTGCTATGAGAATAAATCCCATAGTGAAGAAAAAAATCCTTTCAGAGTCAAAATCAATTTTCTTTCTTTTTGTAATGAGGACTTTCCCACAATGGAAATCCCAGTGCATTGCCATCCATAGCAGGGGCCACAGGATCAACAGTTTGAAAAACCAAACTGCCATTTGCAGCTAAAAGAACTGATGACCCTGCAAAGTACAAAGTACAAACTTTGATCCTTATACATCATGCAAAGCAACAATTTTTCCAGATAATCATGAAATATTAGAACATACGAGACAGCCAATCCTAATGAAGTTATGGTAGTATCAGTGTGTTAAATTAAAGACCTCAACAACACTCAAGAATATGTAAAGAATTAAGCCACAATTTTGATCAGAGATAAGAAAAGAGCAAGAAGTTTCCTACAGCAGTGACATTCTAAGAAACATTACATGTAGTGTGGCTTTCTAAATTTAAACTTGAAAACTTACTTTTGGTGTACTTGGATGAGTGACTGTGGTCTGTCATACCCTTCTTCCTTGTGTTCAGGCTTCTGCTTCCCAACCTTCCTAGATTCAGGTTTCCAGCATGCTTTGGCAAGAGACTGCCCAAGAAGTTTAGCAATATCTTTTGCCATGTTTGCAGCCTTCTGCACAAATGGAAATTTCTCCTCCTTGAAGTGATGCGACAACCATAAATATGTAGATAGCACCTGGTGCTTAGTCTCAAGATCTAAGAGTTCTGAGTCATTTCTTGCAGAACCCTTTGGCATCCCCATTGCTATGCCCACCGGAAGATCTTGGCCATATGCATTAGCAAACCTCAACAGATGGTACATAGCTTTTGGGTCCCTAACATTAACTGGTGCAAAGCAAAAGTTAAAACGATCTTGTAGTGACAATCCCTGCACTTTTTCCAACATGTTTGCCACTTTCTTGATGTGATCATGCCGGCACAAGAAATATGAGCCATCAAGACGAGAGTGCTCGCTGAATTTATCCAGAAGTTGGCAAAATGTGACATTTGGGAACTGTCCAGCGAATAACTCTACCTGCTCAAAGAAAGGAAAGAGTCCAACCTTTTGAACTTCATCAAAGGGCTGTTTCAAGCATTCAATCAGATAGTTCAGGTCATTCAAATTCAGGGTAGTTGTAAGACCATCTGGATACAGGCTTCCCCTTCGACCAGCTCTTCCTGCAATCTGCTTCACCTGAGTAGCTGCGACAGGGACAATTTTGTCTCCGTTGTATTTTGAAAGACTATAAAAGACAACCCTTCTAATGTTGAGATTCAATCCCATTCCCACCGCATCACTCGCCACCAAAACATCATACTCATTACCTTGATCATTGAATAAGTTTGCCTGATGCCGCCGAGTCTCTGGAGGCAATGCACCATAGATAACACAGCAACGGTGTGTGGTAAACTTCTCAATTGCCATTTTCACTTCAAATATTTCCCGTCTTGAAAATGCAACGACACAGTCACCAGGTCTCACATTCTGGAGATTACCCAGCAGGGTCTTAGCCTCCACCACAAGTGGCTTGAACCTCCCATAATGGTTTTCCACCAGTTCATCTCCAGTTTCAGCACATATCTTCTGAACAATCTTCAAAACACTTGGATCCCCACAGAGATGTATTTCATCAGCCTTCAATCCAAGCAGAGCTCTGGTCCATGCATAACCTCGGTAAGGGTCAGCCATCATCTGAATTTCATCTATGACTGCGACATCATACAACTTCTCTGTGGACACCATCTCCACCGTGCATGCTATATGGTTTGAAAAGGGGACAGTTTTCTTTTCTTGTCCAGTGTGAAGACTACAGTACACACCAAGGGAGTTCACCTTGTCAAATACTTCCATGGCCAGGAGCCGCAGAGGACTGCAGTAAATGCCCGTCTTTGCTTCCATGAAACGCTGCAAAGCATTGTAAGTCTTACCGCTGTTTGTAGGCCCGCAGTGGTAGATAATCTTTCGTTTCATTGCCCGCGCGAATGGGAACCATGTATGCGGCTTGGTGAGATCCGCAGATTCAATCGTAACTCGGAACTTCTTCATCTTATCAGGGAATGTTTCTATGCAGAATTCCACAAATATTGGGAACAGAAACCGCTCTGACGCCACTGATGGCCCGAGCGACACCAAAAACTTACAAACATCCTCGGGGCACTTCTTCAAAAAGAAAGACCGGAACTTTGTCGCAGCGGTGGGAAAGAACGAAGCACTGATGTAGATAGCAAGGGCCTGGTTGGAAGCCCAACCGGATTTCGCAAACGACCTGAAGACCTCAACCAGGGCATCCCAATCAACTCGGGTCCGCTTTGGGCCATTTTCAGTAGCTTTCATCTCTCTGTACAATTCGACAGGGTCACGCGAAGCAACGCTCTTGAAGCTGCGACCTTTGTCATTCCGGTTGGACTCATCCGCATCCGCCTGGTCGAGACGTTTCTCTTCCTCCTCTTGAATCGCTGTAGAGAACGGCCTCCTATCAACGGGATTGATAGCATCAAATCTCAGACCCTGAATCCCTATCAAAGCCGTAGAAATTTGACGGCTCTGGGAATCAAGAGAAGGAAGAAAATTCAAAATCCTTTGGGTATTCGGACGGCCGCATTCTTGAAGGAGAGATGGAGTAGAGGGAGAAACCTTAACCCTAGAAACAGTTCTTATGGAGGAATAGATACGGGAAAGAGACGAAGCTGCACGACCTCTAGCCATTAAATTAAAAAAAAAAAAAAAAGATTCAAGCCATAGAAGGAAAGAATAAATTAGAGAAAATTAAAATTGCAACGAAAATAGAAATTCGCGTGTGGAGAGGAATGGACGGCAGGGGAAGAGAGGAAGAGGAGTGAAAACGGGGGAAGCAATGGCGGGTTTTTCCCACCCAAAACCCTACTGAACCTCGGATCGCCACGTAACATTTGATGACTGTCTTCTGGGTTTTGACGAGGGAGAGACTAGACAGCGGAAGCAATGACTGGGAGTCTCGGACTCGACTCGGTGAGTGGTCATACGTTGACTCGGGGACATTTGCCAAGCTGCACACAAATGCGTGATCATCACCGTCCACGTCTCTTGCCATTTTACTTCCTCGCTGAAGAAATGAAGAAGTATGGTTATTAAGCGTGAGAAGAAACTGTGGGCTCTAACAAACTATATACATAGAAAATTTCATTAAAAAATAATTCTCTAAAAATGTTTTCATGAAATTCTTATATAAAATGGGGGTTTATAAGTTAAATTTAATCCATTTATCACACTGAGAACTATTTATTTAACTAAGATTTAAAAAATATCTTAACGGGATATTTAAATAGATAATTATGAAATTATTATCAAAGTGGGGCACATGTGAGGACATTACTAATTCACTTTTACGCCGGCCTTTGACCTTGGTAATAGACAAAATCCGCTCGTCTTCGTGAGCTTGAGAGTCGTGTGGATAGAAAAGAAAACGGTGGTTTCCGGCAGAAGAGCTGGAGCTAGTCAGCTAGAGGTGCATTCTATCCATTTTCTCCAGCTCACCTCTTCTGCATACAACCATAACCTCTAGCTACTCTCTCTCTCTCTCTCTCTCTCTCTCTCTCTCTCTCTCTCTCTCTCTCTCTGCTGGAATTCTATTTCTCTTTCCGAAAACACTTCATTCGAATGCAGATGCAAGTTCTTGCTTGCAACTCGCCTCTGGGTTCCACCGGTTTTTCAGTTCGAAGGCGTTTCGGTCGGAGAGAGATCTTCTTCGATGGAGTTTCTTCCATCTTTTCTCGTCAAGAACAAGAAGCATGTCCGGTCGGTGCTGCTGCTCCTTCCTCTTTGCAATCTGTCTCAGTTCAAAGGTTTGTTTGCTTTATGCAGTAGAAATAATTGAAAATTTACCCAAGTATGGGCATCTGAACTCCTTTCATATACAAGCTATTGGCGAGGTTAGAGTGGCCTACTAAATATGCAACGGGATACTCCCTTCCTGGCCTTTGTTTCTGATTCTGGTAATTTTGTCATTCCGTCTGATGCTTATAGGCTGGACATCACTGAAATGATGCGCAAAGCCACTCCTCATACAACGCGTCGGATGCTTGCAATTTCATTTCTTTATTTATGTTCTCATCCTTCAAGGTACTTTTCAGGTTCGCACTGTTCAGCACCAAAGTTCCTTCAATCATTATCATTTTCCTCGGAATTATAGGGAAATGACTTCATCAATGCTATATATTTGCTTCTAAAAATTCGTTTGATTCATTCTTGCATTCATGCCAAATGAATTTGTTGGAAGGAAGTTTTTTGCCCCATGCTTTTGATATTTAACTGAACAGGTTTGAGTAGTCCTTAGGTTTAACAGCTATTAGTGAGGCTTTGTTTAATTCAACATAAATATTCCAACTTTCTGTAAACATTGCATGCCTGAGTTTGTCTTCTTAAGTTTGCTTCTTGGAGAATGGATGGATCATCCTACAAACCAACTTTTTTTTTTTTTAATGGTGATAATACTTTGGTCCAAAGAAGCAATGTTTCGACACTGTGGGAAAGGGTGAACGTTGAAGAGAAAACCATCTGGATAAAGAGAGTTAAACCTCAGGATGCATCAAAGAACTCTATGATAGGTCAAGTAAAACCTTAAGAGATGAAATGCAAAAGATTCACACATTTCTGCATTTAGAAAGACCTGCCATGAGACTTCAGCTTCACCACAAAATGTTTCTGATTCCTTCTTTCCATTTCAATGAACCACTCCTGGAGACTGAACAGGCATGTACTCTGGAAAGTTTCTCTTTTCTATTCATTCTACCCTCCAACGAATTTTGAGGTGAAGCTACAATGGATGAAACAGGTTTAAGCATCTTTTCTTATATATGTTGATGTTGGTTCTTGTAAAACTGGGCATGTAGTCACTTTTTGTTGTGTTCATGGTTAGTACCTCAAGGTTTGGCTACTAGTATGCACTCCTAATTTATACACTCAATAATAGCCATAGAAAATTGCAACTTTAGATATGTCAATCATCTTCATGACCACAACAGAGACATCATTCTTGCTAGTTGAAGTCACTTATAGAAATTGTTCTTTTGTTCCAGTCTATTGAGGATTGCCATGTTGATTAGAAATTGTTCTTTTGTTCCAGTCTATTGAGGATTGCCATGTTGATTAAACCATAATCCAACAAAGTTTTCATCCTAACGTTACTCATTTTGGGGCTTTTCTTTCTTTCTACATCCTCCTATTGTCACCATTGACTCTTAAAGTATGCGATTCTTGGTCTTAGATTCACATGGCCAAACCATCCAAGTTTACTTACCTTCAAATATTTCCTTATCTGAAGTTGCTTGTTTTGTCCTTGATCTTCAGCTCTTGCTTTGGGAGATCCATCTGTGACAATTGAACAGGTTACACCGCCCATTTACCCTTCGGGGGTTCTCTTCCCCTCAGAGGTTTGTTTAAATCATTGCTTCCTTGTCGTTGGATGTTGCTAAATGGGAGTTCAAACTACTGGATTTTTATTTTTTCCTGCAACACTTTTTTCCCTTTTAAGAGATGCAACAGATTGGTTTGATTTGTATATATTCACTGCAGGAAAGAATAGCACAACTATTCGAGAAGAACACTTATTCTGTTGTCAACATCTTTGACATAACGCTACGCCCTCAGCTCAACATAACTGGTGTTGTTGAGGTTTGCTATCTATTTGCACTTCCCAATTTTCTCTATTGGCTTGTCTCATGTTTGTCTATGTGTATCTGTGACATTTGATATCTAAGAAGCTTTAAGATGATTCTGAAACACACTGTCTGCCCTTTATAAACGCAAATTTGGAAATATTTGAAAAATGCAAAGGATCTGGGGTAATTAATCCATCCCATGATTTCAATTGTACTGTTTTCTTACGTTTATGCTGATTAACAAATGTCTTAACATGCATGATCCAGGTTCCTGAAGGAAATGGTTCTGGAGTGGTGTGGGATGGAGAGGGACACATAGTCACAAACTATCATGGTGAGAACTAAGAACTCCAGAATTGACCAATGACTTGAGATGCATTGATCCAACTAAACTCATGATAACCTCTATTTTTTTTAATTAGGTTTTAGATTTACACAACGAAGCCCCCATGTGCATTGTTCATGATCTTGATAATCATTCTTTACCCTATCATGTCCAGTGGTTGGTAATGCACTTTCAAGGAATCCTAGTCCTGGCCAAGTTGTTGCAAGGGTTAACATTCTTGCATCTGAAGGGTGAGTTTTTGAGGCATTTAAGGTTGCTGAACGTTCAGCCTTGATGTTTGAATGGATTTTCTTTTCCTTTTATTTTGGGTGGAGTTGATGTTGTTATGCATGGGTACTGTTGTATGTTGTATTCCTTATTGTTTTTCTTTTTTGGAAGGATACAAAAGAATTTTGAGGGTAAGTTGATAGGTGCAGACCGTGCTAAAGATCTTGCTGTTCTGAAGGTAGGGATTTTGTCTCGTCATTTTATTCCATCAGATCAGTTTCCAGTGCTAGTATCTCTGAAGTTGATCACGAAGAGTATAGATTATGCCTTTTAATAATTTACTACCAAAACCTTCTTGGTTTTTAATGTAAGCAGATTTATCTTACCCTGCTGTCAGTGTAATACCCCCAAGTTTAGCCAATGTGAAGTATTGTCATCCTCGGGCCCATTAGATCCTGTTAGCATGCAGAGCTCGCAATTTTCCCCTTTTGGGCCAACTCTTTAGCTTAAAAGGCACCTCACAATGACTTGCCATAGTACATACTTGAACTCCTGATCTCAAGTCATATTGGTTTCGAAAAAAACTCTCTTAAGGACAAGTTATTGTATTAATGAAACCAATATGACTTGAGATCGGGGATTCAAGTGTGAATTGTGGTAAGTTATTGTGAGGCGCCTTTTTGGCTAGAGAGTTAGACTAAAGGAGTAAAACCATGCGGGCTCTGCATGCTAGCGGGATTTTGGTGGGCCCAAAGTGGATAATACTTTACATTGGTTAAAGTTGGTAGGGTTACAGTCAGCTTTAGCAACAATGATGCCAATCGCTACTACCTTATTTTGAAGCATCCATATGTAGTGGATTGGAACTTATTGTACTAATGAAATTACATATCCAGGATAAACAAGAAGATAAAAAAATGGAAATCATCACAGCATTTTTGCCCATTGTTTATCCTGTGGAGATTCCTGATGCTATGATAAATGTTGTCTATTTTGTCAAAATATGTTGATGAATGAATGATTAACTTCCTTTAGGTGTTGATGTACCAATGATGGGTTATCTTATCTCTAATGTTCTAGGTAGAAGCTTCTGAAGACCTTATGAGACCAATCAATGTGGGGAAATCATCTTCACTAAAAGTGGGCCAACAGTGTCTGGCAATTGGGAACCCATTTGGCTTTGACCATACATTAACTGTTGGAGTCATTAGTGGGCTAAATAGAGAAATTTTTAGTCAAACTGGAGTTACAATTTCTGGCGGCATTCAGACAGATGCAGCCATCAATCCGGGAAACAGGTTGGCCTCAAAATACCATTCTGTTCTGTCACAAAAGTAATGATTGCTTTTCCCATGGTGGTTTTCTTATCAGTTAGACTAACTCACTGTTGTCATTTTTTTTAATCCAAATGAATATTTAGGGGATATTGCACATTTATATTTTTCATTTCATATTACGTGCGATGATCATATTCAAACTTCATTCTGCAGTAATATTGCAGAACTGACTTGGGTCTCTGTGTTTTTGACAATGTTTTAAATGCTCATCCATTTAACATACCTATAGAGCTAGGTGACTGTATCAAGGATTTGCCATTTGCTTCACGCACCATTGGGCATCTCAACAATGCTAATTGGCGAATACAAATTAAAAATTCAATCTTTTTGTTGGCAACCGCATGCATCTTGCTGAGTTTGATTATTTTAATGTTTGAGGACCATTTCATGAGAATGTAAATGATCAAACTCGTCCTTCAGTTTATAGGTTGATATCTTGCCAAATGTTCATGAGATTAAAGATCATTTAAATTTTACAGTTGGGATTTAAGATTATTCCTTTACACAATGTACCAAGTTAAGCCATTTCATTTTCTTGAGAATTTTGCATGCTTCCAAGTTTTGTTTACCTGACTTGTTCTTATGTTGCTGTTTTCTGGCAGTGGTGGTCCTTTACTAGATTCCAAGGGGAATTTGATTGGGATCAATACTGCAATATTTACTCAGACAGGTGAATTTTTGGATGGCAAACTCAGTCATTTTCTGTATATATTAAAAAATGAAAGGAGAAATGCATCTTCTTTTTCTTCAATAAAAACTGAAGGCTTATTCTTGAATCTCTATAAATTGTATGACTGCTCAAAAAAGATAACTTTCTCTTATTGACAATCAATATTGATAATGATGACAACAATGATGTAGTAACTTTTAACTTGAAGCGCCATGCCCTTGTGTTTATTTGCAAATAACCGTTTGCCTGTTGCTATTTTATTTGTCTGTTCATGTGCCTGGGCCTTCTTTCACATACCTGTCATGTGTGCCAGATGTGTGATTCAAATTGCTGAGGGAGCGTTGCTCATAAATTGAACATGATTATATTTATTTCTATCATTGCGTTTGTTTTTTTCTTCCATGTATATTTGACAATCACAAAATAAGAAACAAGAGTGAAGATGGATATATCTTGTTACCTCCATGATAAGATGGTGTGTTCTTTCATAGTTGGATGCCTCACCTTGTTGAGGTTTGTTGTAAGTGTAACAGGGACATCAGCTGGTGTGGGCTTTGCTATTCCATCTTCAACGGTGCTTAAGATAGTTCCTCAGTTGATCCAATTTGGCAAAGTGAGTTCTGAAATTTTATGCTTTGCTGCAAGAAACAAAATATATTGAGCATTTTATCTGTTTAATTCTTGATTAGCCATGTTATCCATAGAGTTAGTTAGTACAAATGTCAATTCAGCCCCATAGTAATTGGTCAGTTGCAAGGGCGCTGGTGATCTTCAACCTGAACCTTTAGGAAAATTTCGGTTTTTTTCTCTCTTTCTTGCAGAATTTGAGACTGTGGTGTTTATATGGTCTAATTTCAAATTGCCTGAATTTTGTATAACAAGTATCAAAAAACTCTACAGAATTGAAAGTTAGCCATTTTCACTGTTTTCTTTCAGTCATTTTCACTGTTTTCTTTTCTCGTGGATAAAGTTATTCTTCTGAGAGTTGCAGCCTATCTAGGTGACACTGTGGCACCCCCTTAGGTCATCCATGGCCCCTTAGCCAAAATTTTCGTTCAAGATTCAATTTTTGTGCCGTGACCTCACCCCCTCCCAACTTCCTTGTTTTTTAAAGGTTTGCTTATTTTGTAGTTTTCTGTTTTAGGTCGTCCGTGCTGGTTTGAATGTGGAGATTGCTCCAGACCTGGTGGCAAACCAATTGAATGTTCGAAATGGGGCTCTTGTACTCCAGGTACACACAAAAGTCAGAAATTTCTCCAAGTCTTTCCAAACCTTCTTGCAATCAGTAAACCTGCTTATTAATTATATGTCATTGGGACATGAGGTAGGTTGCTTTACTAGGGAAACATGCTTCTGATAATGTCTTTGCTTGTTTTTGTTTCCTTGTACCATTTGGCAGGTTCCTCAAAATAGTCGTGCAGCCAAGGCAGGACTGCTTCCAACAACAAGAGGTTTTGCAGGTAAAATAGTTCTGGGAGACATCATTGTTGCAGTTGACAACAAGCCTGTAAGTTCTCATCTGTTAACTTTCTGTTACATTTTTGCCTGATGCATCTTGGTTACCAAATGAATGCTCTACTCCTGGTGATAACAAGCTCATACTTCTTTGGCTGGTCAGGTTAGAAGCAAAGCAGGGTTATCTAAGGTTTTGGATGACTACTTCATCGGAGATAAAGTCATCCTAAAGATCCAGAGAGGACCTGAAAACCTGGAGTTGCCTCTGGTTTTAGAGGAGACAAGCTCTTGAGAGGGAAAGCCCGAGGCAATGCCTCTTTACAACGGACAATTTCATTTGCTCCTTTTGCCTGGAAGAAACATGGAAATGTGCTATTCTTTCCCATTTTTTGTAAGAACTTACTGCTAAATAGCCCCATAAAGGTGCCACATGTAAGTTTTTGTTCAATTCTTGGATTGGGTTGGTGAATGATGCTTACTATGTGAATCTCTCGACTGTTAAAAAATGCTAAAAATTCCCCACGGATGAGGGAATTATGTCCTTGTAATATTTTGATGATCTGTTACTCAATTCTAGGATGCATTTTTCGCTAGTGTTCAAAGTGAGATATTGGTGAAGTTTCACAAAATACTTAGCTCTTATGGGAGTCCCATGGGTTTTTTTTTTTTTTACCAATGAGAACCGTGTGATTAGTTGCACGATATGAGCTGCCCATATGGTTATTATAATGCGATAGGCTGCGTGGTTATTGATTTTCCGTTGTCTAATGAAAGACTCTCTTTCAGTTAAGAGTTAAAAGACTGATTTCTTACACCGGCCTGCATGATGGCCTTCAACGACATTCTTTGTAACGGTCATTTCCCTCGATCACATTTCTAACAGAACGGATAGGCCCCGTCCTGGGAAGTCATTTCTGCTTGCTTGTCCGGTATGCCACGTGGCCAAAATAATTCTGAACGGAGAGCAGCCGTGACTTGCATCTTCAATAGCCTGTATACTGGCCGCTACAGGCGACGAGTTTTACCCGTATGCCGTCTGTGGCAGAGTCGGTTGGGTTGATCACACCAGAGGCACTACTTATGTAGAAACTGAATTCTTGGCCTTAGCCATGGTATTTTCAATGCACCCGTGCATGAAGATGCTCTGAGTATCAAGTAATTGCTCGTCTCATAAACCTGTTTTGATCCACATTCGCCGATTCGCGCCTCGTGCCCAATTTCGGCAGGTACTCGCAGACCGTTGTTTTGGCGGGGTTTCCTTCCGACGTTTAAATTTATGTGGTAGAGAAGCTACTTTTCCTTCTTCCATGAATTCAGCCATTCAAGCCCGCCAAAGGTTTCTCCACCACCACCTTCTCCAGCGTCGAAACATTCTCTTTTCCCCCTCCAACGATCTCCTCCAGATTCACGCTCAACTCATCACTGCTGGCCTCGACGCCTGCCAACCTCTGCTCCTCCCACTTCTCGATCTTTTTGCATCAACTCCCGCAACCCTTCAACAAGCTGACTTCATTTTTGGCCGCATCCACCGGCCGAATGTGGCTGCATGGCGTATCATGGTCCGCCGACATGCATCCCATGGCGATCCGTGTCAGTCCCTTGCATTCTTCAGAAGAATGCAGATGGAAAGGGGCGACATGGACTCTGCTTGTCCAGATTACCCGTTTGTATTTGCTTCTGTGATCAAAGCGTGTGGTAGACTGATGGCAGCCAGGGAAGGAAAATCAGTCCATTGTCACGTCCTTAGGCTCGGTTTAGATTCCAATCTTAGTGTACAGAATACCCTCATTCATTTCTACGGGCATTCGCTGAATTTGATGCGCAGTGCTTGCAGAATGTTTGGTGGAGTTACTCACAGAAACATTGTCACTGTTAATTGCATGATTTCTGGATTCTTAAAATGTGAATCCTTCCACATGGGTTTGACTCTATTTAAGAGCGTCTTGGATGGTTCTGTGAGCGGCAAAGGTTTAAAGGTGAATGATACTACTCTGCTGATTTTGATTTCCGGGTGCGCCGAGATTGGGGATTTGGTTGTTGGAAAATCTCTTCGGGCCTACTGCATCAAAGTGGCGCCAATTAGCACTCTGAGAACTTCAGTCCACAACGCATTCATTGATTTGTATGCAAAGTTTGGTTGTATGGAGGATGCGTGGAAAGTTTTCAAGGAGATGCCTCAGAGAGATTTGGTCTCCTGGAATACTATGATTGCAGGGTATGGTAAGAACGGCGCCCGTGATGATGCGGTAGCAATGTTCAAAGAAATGAGATGTCAAGGTTTAGAGGGTGACGAGCTGACTCTGGTCAGCTTGATGTCAGTTTGTGCCCAGGGTAAGAACCTCGATATGGGTCAGTGCGTTCATGCACATTTGAGGAGAAGAAAGATGGTCTTCACAGTTTCCATTGCGACTGCCCTGATTAACATGTACTCCAGGTGTGGGTTTGTGAAGGCTGCAAGAGATGTGTTCGATAGTGTCTTTGACAGAAATATTGTCCTCTTCAACTCTATGATCCTGGGGTATGTTGAATGTGGTTGTTCTGATGAGGCATTGAGTCTCTTCAATATGCTTTTATGGGAAAACCTGAAACCTGATGAGATCACAATACTTGGAATGATCTCAGCATGTCGGAACTTTGGATCCTTCAACCATGGCCGGCAAATCCATTCATACATTAAGCGGAATGGATATGAAGGAAGGATTGTTCTTTGCAATGCGCTTATAGACTTGTATGCGAAATGTGGGAGCATGTGCAGAGCTAAGAGAATATTTGAAAGGATGAGCGAGAAAGATGTCATTTCATGGACCTCGATAATCGTGGGCCACGCCATCAATGGCGAGGGTGAGGAAGGCCTGGTTTCTTTTCATCAAATGTGTGCTGCAAATGTTGAACCCAACAGCATAACTTTCATTGGGGTTCTGTCTGCATGTGATCATGCTGGTTTGGTTGAAGATGGCCAACATTTATTCCAAATGATGTCTAAGGAATACGGCATCATGCCAGCGGTTGAACATTATGGATGCATGGTTGATTTGTTTGCACGTTCAGGATTACTGAAGGAAGCACATGAATTTGTTAAGGGAATGACGATTGAACCAAATGCCATCATCTGGAGGATGTTGATAGGTGCTTGTAAAATTCATGGGGATGTTGATCTTGGGCCACACTTGGTGGATGGACTACTAGATTTGAGGGTGTTCAATGATCCAGAAGATTACGTTATTTCATCCAACATGTTTGCTACGGCAGGAAGGTGGGATGATGCTTCACGTGCAAGAAGCTTGATGTTGTCTCAGAAAATCCTCAAAACACCGGGCAGAAGTTTGATTTCAGGTGTAACATAAATTTCACGTCCAGTTGATTGCTAATTTGTTTATCATTAAATTTGGTATCCAACAAAATAAATGGCTAGCAATGAGATCTGTGGGCTTCATTTTGGTACCCTGCTGCAACTGCCTATGACTGCGGCTGGTGCTTTACTTGATGATCTCTGTGTCTTAGACTTGGACAGTTGGACCATTGCCGAAAAGATCCAACCTGATATCAGTGCAAAGACGTACGTGACTCACCTAAGTATTTAATTAAGATAATGTGTAAAGATAAGTATAATAAACAGACATCAGGTACATGGAAATCATAAAGTTTTCACGGTAAAACTAGTTTCATCCAAGAATTTCATTTCGATATTTAAATGGACTATAATTCACATTTAAACAAGATAAATTTTAGGATCCATAGATCTAAGTTTTTTATCAAAATATATATTTTAAAAACCTAAGTTAAAAAATTATATAAATAAATTAAAATTTACAAATACGTTCTTTTGGGTCCAAGACTAATCACTGCCAAAAGAACGGAAAACCGGATGATCATCAGCTGGGCCACACGTCTGTGAATAAAATCCACAACTTGAAAAATACGATAGAAGCCGCACATGAGATGAAAGCGCGCCCCGTGATTTCGGGTGCCTGCGGCTACTGGAAAATGACTCAGTGAGCTGCTCGTGTTTTTTCTCTGACGCGGATGATGGTGGAAACATGGCGCTATGAAATCTGGGTAAGACTGTCTCTTAGCGGCATCTTCCGAATTCTGAAAGCGGTCTTGTAAGCCTGTTTGCTTTGTCCCTCATCTCCATCTGCTCATCGAAATTCAAATTTTCCACTTACTCCGAAGCCATTGGTATAGATTGGTGCATTGGAAAAGATGGGATTTTTTCGTTTGTTCTCGCATCAATTGCCATCTTCTCGTATACGGTTCTGGGAATTCATGCTCTGAGGTTGCAGGTTTTATGTGAAGGAAGCTCCGACATGGTTTTACTTCGTTGTGAAAGTGGGAAAAAGGCCTCCTTTTGATTCAAAGATTTAATGTGTTCTTTTGAGGTCTGGTCATTTGCCTTATAGCTCAATGAAAGTGGGTTTTGATTAGTGATTTTGGGCCAGTTCTAACTTTCAACAAGAAAACTGTATTTTCTTCTTCTTCTTCTTTTTACGGGTTCGGTTGATATGATGGGTTATTCAGGATTTTAGTATTTATCTAAAGACATCATTTTTTACCCCTTATCAGCTTTTTCTTGTTCTTATTTGGAAGAGGGCCGAAGAGAACAAGAACCAAAATCAATTGACCACTTCTTAGGCGGGGCTTTAGGGAAATTTAGTTCTTTAGCTCCTATTTTTCGAATGAGTTATAAATTGCTTCCAAAACATGTAGCGACTGTCATAAAATTTCAAAAGGATCCTCTTAGAGCTCTAGAAATGTTCAATTCTGCGGCTAAGGAAGATGGGTTCAAGCATTCATTGTTCACCTACAAGTGCATGACTGAAAAACTCGGTTTTCATGGAGAATTTGATGCCATGGAGAATGTTCTTGCTGAGATGAGAATGAAAATTGACAATGGTTTACTGGAAGGAGTTTACATCAGTGCGATGAGAAATTATGGAAGAAATGGTAAGATTCAAGAGGCTGTGAATGTGTTCGAGAGGATGGATTTTTTTGACTGTGAGCCATCTGTCAAATCTTTCAATGCTATCATGAATATTTTGGTTGAGTACAAGTATTTTGATCAAGCCCACAAAGTTTATTTGAGAATGCTGGATAAACATGTTGCCCCGGATGTCTACACCTTCACTATTAGGATAAAATCCTTTTGCAGCACAGGTCGGCCACATGCAGCTCTCAGGCTTTTAAGAAACATGAGTGATCAAGGACACAAAGTCAATGCAGTTGCATATTGTACAGTCATTGGTGGCCTTTATGAAGAGAATTATCAAGTTGAGGCATGCAGTTTGTTTGATGAGATGCTTGAGAAAGATGTGTGTCCTGATATAGCTACTTTTAATAAGCTGATACACAAACTTTGTAAGAAAGGTGATGTTAAAGAAAGCTGTAGGCTCCTCAGCAAGATACTTAAAATAGGTGTATCCCCAAATCTTTATACAGTTAATATATTCATTCAAGGCCTCTGCAAAAAAACCAATGTAACAGAGGCCATTCATTTTTTGGATTGCATGGGAAGGGAGGGATTATCTCCTGATGTCGTGACATATAATACACTCATCTGTGGCTTGTGCAAATGCTTTAAGGTTGAGGAGGCTGAGAATTATCTGCATAAAATGGTGAATGAAGGTTGTGCTCCTGATGATTTCACCTATAACACAATTATAGATTGTTATTGCAAGATGGGTCATGTCCAGGATGCATGTAGAATACTGAGAGATGGCATTTTCAAGGGTTTTGTACCTGATAATGTAACTTACTGCTCCCTGATAAATGGATTGTGCCACGAAGGTGATATAGATAGGGCAATGGATGTATTTAATGAAGCTCTGAGAAAGGGATTGAAACCTGATGTTCTTATCTATAATTCTTTAGCTAAGGGGTTGTCTCAACAGGGCCTTCTTTTTCAAGCACTAAGACTGATGAATGAGATGACAGAGAATGGTTGCAGTCCAAACATTTGGACTTATAACATAATTATAAATGGCTTATGTAAAAAAGGCTATGTTTCTGAGGCCAATAATCTCATGAATGATGCCATGACCAAAGGTTACATGCCTGACATTTTTACCTTTAATACACTAATAGATGGCTACTGTAAGCAGTTGAAATTGGATAGTGCAATGAAAGTTATTGAAAGGATGTGGACTCATGGTGTTACTCCTGATGTAATCACCTATAACTCTGTATTGAATGGCCTATGCAAGACTGGGAAGATCGCTGAGGTTCAAGAAATATTTGAAGAGATGGTGGACAAGGGGTGCATTCCCAATGTTATCACTTATAACATCCTGATAGAAAACCTCTGTAAGGCACACAGAATAGAAGAAGCTTCTGATTTGCTAGCAAAGATGGCTGACAGAGGATTAACTCCAGATGTTGTCAGCTTGAGCACATTGATTCATGGATTTTGTGAGAATGGTGATCTTAAGGGAGCCAACCACATATTCAGAAGAATGAATCAAGAGAGCATCATGCCCACAGTTGCAACTTATAATATAATGTTGAATGCATCTTTCGATAAACTAAATGTTCATATGGCAGAGGAGATTTTTCAGGAAATGGCCAGTATAGGCTGCTCCCCCGATGCTTTCACTTATCGCATCCTGATTGAAGGTTTCTGTACGACAGGAAATCTTGATCGTGCATACAAATTACTTATAGATTCAATTTATATGAAATTTGTTCCTTCTATGATGACATTTGGGCGGTTACTCAATTGTCTCTGTGCAAACCATAGAGTGAGTGAGGCCGTTAGTATTGTTCACATCATGGTGAGCAATGGTGTAGTCCCTGGGGTTGTGAATACAATCTTCAGTGCTGATAAGAAGGAGGTGGCTGCACCAAAGATCCTTGTGGAAGAACTGTTAAAGAAGGGTCATATAACTTATTATGCATACGAACTTCTTTATGATGGGATTCGAGATAATAAACTAATAAGGAAAAGGAATCATAGGAAGCGTTCCTAAGTCTCTTGTAGCTGGGTATGTGAAGTTCTTGCCCCTTCAAAATCAGTATAGCAGAAAGCTGAGTTGCTGCAATCTATCCAGGTGGAGTGGCTTTCTGCTGATGATCCACTTGTGTTCTCATTTTAAAGGAACAACACAGGTTAGTTTTCCTTGATCCGATTTGTCTTTTATCATTTAGTATTTTCCTTGGGCTTATCTGAGGGTGATCAAGAGTGGTCTGCCTAAATTTATTGTTTAGATTCTCCTCTTTTTATTCTCTTGTGCTTTCTGTACTTCAAAAAAAGCCAAAGGCTCAAGCATCAATAATTGCAAAATCAATAATCATGGTCAACATAATCTTGTTGCGCTTTTTCTTTATGTTTTCAAAAGATGGGTGTGATTGGTTGCTTGTTGAGGAAGCTAGTATGAAGATTTAGATTACGGTAGCATTTCTTCGTGCTTATTCAACAGTTCAGTTGGATTCCCTTGTTATTTATGTCTTTCTCGTTCATGTGGAATTTTCTATTCATACATCACAGAGAATAGATTTAAACCCTATGCTGCATTTCCCATTTTCCCATACCTTGCTCCAGTGTGTATTTACTTCAACAGCCACTAATGCTTTTGTCTGAAGTGCTCTTACTATAAGTAAGCAAGCCCTATCAAATATTCACCTGGAATCCTTTCCCTTTTCAAGGTTGATTTCAGTTATTCCAGTCATTGTAGCAATATTTTCCATTGCCTGGACAATTCTTTGTTTGAATTAGCAAACTTGACACATGAAATTTTATTGCCTGCAGATGAATTTCGAGCATGCCTGCTGAAGCTGTTGCTGTAGTACTCCTGCCAATCTGTATTTGCCTTCCCCTACAAATTTCCTACACTAGCTTTGGAGCTGGCAAGCAAGGAGAATGACATCAACTTTCATATGACACAATCCATGAGCGACATCAACTTTCATCTGACACAATCCATTGAGTATTGACTGCCAGCCCAATTTTTATATCCACATCCCAGAGGATGAGTGACTGTGCTTCATGGAATCTGAAGCGTCAAGCAATGAAAGCTTAAAGCATCGGTTTTGAATGAGGGTTGGCAGACGCAGAGTCTCGATGAGAAACAAGGCCAGTCTTCACCTTATGACAGCTGTTTTACGTCAACAGCTGGTGAAAGCTTTCCAAGGGTTATGGTTCTAGGCATGAGTCACATGCCTGTTGAGAACAACCCTACTGGGCTTCTCCATGGTTTTATCTTCCATCTGACAGCCTCTTTCTCTAAGGCTTTATTTGGATTTTCTCCTTGGTTTTTATAGACCGTATCCTCTAAATGCAAGTTCATGACTTGTCTGGCCTAACGTAGCGGCAATGGTGTGCATTGTGACAAATCCTGTATAGTTTCCTGTCCATGGCAATGAAAAGTTCCCTGGAGGCTTTCGATTTTTTTTCCCCTTTCTAAATTACTAGGCGTCTTACGAATGTGTCATTGAATAAAGAAAATATGGGTAAGGTGAATCGAATGATTCGAGCTCTGAAAACTGAACAAATATGACATACGGTGGAAATCTCATATATAATTTTGATAAGAATTATTTATATCGGTAAAATAAATTTCACCAACCCATCATTCCACTGGATAGAGATTTAGGGAGGATGGGTCAGAAGGGTGCATTGTAAGCCCCTAATTCCACTCCAGAGAGAAGGAAAGGGTGTCAAAAGTGTTGCAAGAAACTGAACCCTGCCACGTACTATTGTCTGTGCATGATGCGTTGGTTCAATTTCCTCCAATTCCTGATCCCCGATATTCATTGATTGGTATTTGCTGCCTCACTGTTTAGCTCTGCCACAAAAAACGAGCACTGATACTAGAAGTAAGCATAGGAGACTGAACTTCAAAATTACTCACTGCATGATCATGCAAAAAGGTTCAGTTCCCCCAATATCTAAACTATCTTCATCAACTTGACTTGCTATCCCATTATTCTTAACTTATAATGATTTCCATCGTTTGTTAACATCATGTGAATACCAAGTCAGAGGTGCCATAAGCGCCAAAATAAGTCTCTAGATAGATAGACAGTCATCTACAGATGATGCTAATGCCTGGATAGAAAAGGCATTTAAAATTACATTGTTTCTCAGTTCATCTTGTGCCATATGTTATGCTCAATCCATAACCTGCCAAGGGATAGTTGCTCAAGTATCCACAAACCATCTTTCTTTTCTTTCACTTTTTCATTAATTACCACTAAGATTACTTCTTCCATTTCATGTTCTTCACATTTCCAGAAGGTTTCAAAAAGATGAGTAAATTTAGCTTGATTCAACATAGTTGCATACATACAAAGAGATGACTTGGATGCATATAAAACCGCAAATCATTGGCAGCATTTTCATCTCCTTAAGAAGTCAAAACCAAAAACAAGGCCCTATCATGGTTAAACTGCATGATCAAACCCAAAACGATAGCAGCATGAAAATCCTACCACAATTCAACCCTGTAGCCTAATCATAATCGAGCTTAAACATGCAATCATTTCCATTTGCATGCACATTTCTCTTTATCGATGGTGTTTACCAAGAACTGCTATCAGCCACCACATCCTGCTGCCTATCTGCCATCAAGTGCTGAAGTTCATTGCCATCACGCTGCACTCTCCCACTAATCTCTAACCATAAGCCAGTGGATGTTCTCATGTTCTGTTTTCCTTTGTCTGTTTTTCTGCCCGACCTGTGGTCAATAAAGACAGGATGCACCTTGATAGTTGGATTTGGTTTTATACGGTTTGCTTCCCTTTCCTCCAGGGGCCGTAATATTCTGGAATCTGTTTCTAATTGTCTGGCTTCATCCTCATTCCGCAGTACCTGTAACAAAGTCATGCTACCAATTGATTGACAAATCCAACTAGGAAGCCAAACAAAATGCAGTGCAATAATGAAGTTCATTGCATAAAATCATAGGATGGTGCATTACAAAGCCTGAAGTTCATTGCCACCTTTACTAACAAGTACACCATAAACAAAGCAATCTCATCCATGTCAATTCAAAGTGACAAGGGCAGCTTATATTCTATATATGTTCAGAAAAAAAGGAAACAAAGACTTGCTAAGCTTCATAATTGAACCCCCAATCTCTAGTGATATTCGTTTCTAAATCAACTCTGCAATAATAGCTTAGTTGGTCAGTGGGTTTAGAAACCAATATGATTTGAGATCAGGGGCTTGAGCGTGAACTGTAATAAGTTTTTGTGAGACACCTTTTGAGTTGGAGAGTTGGTTCAAAAGGATAAAACCATGCGGGCTCTATGTGCCAGCAGATTCCAGTGAGCTTAAAGTGTACAATACTTTACATTGACTAGAGTTGGAATGTTATAAAAACAAATTCTTATAAGCCAAGTAAACTAGTACCTAATGTTCAAAGTAAAAAAAAAAAAAAAAAAAAAAAAAAAAAAAAAAAAAAAAAAAAAAAACACACACACACACAAGATTAGGAATCCACACATAATTTGATAAATGGCATTAACCAAAAGATTAAGTGCCTTCCATTTCTATGTCTATCAATTAAATGTGGGCGAGTCTTGCACAATTTAGATTACGATTATTCACAATAAAAAAACGCTTAGTTGCTTATAGCTAAGATACATATTTTTTTCTCTTCACTTTTTTCATTCTTCCATTTCTCCTTTTATTTCTTTTCTTCTTTTTATATTTCACTTTTGATACAAGCATGGGGCAAAAGCTGCACAAACAAGAAGGCCAATCACAAAAGATCATCCCCCTAGGTTGATCTTCAATTAGAGCTAGAAAATCCTAAACAAATCTAGCCTGATGAAATTGAGTGTCATATGTCACATTATTAGAGAAGGGTCAAGGACAACACCTTACGGCCCACCAAGTCAAATGTCATAACCACCTTGCTTCGCCGAGCTTGTTCAGCTTCTTCAATTTCCTGTTGCTTCTTTATTAGGAGCTCCTTTTCCTGCAAGGCAAGTGATGGTAAATGCATATCATAAGTACCATTTCTGAAGTCAAAAAGAATAATTTTGGAGGCAGCAATATCCTGGCAACTAAAAAGCGCAATATGATAACAGTTTTCATCACAGAATATCTTATCATATGATATGGCCACATCTAAAACATTTGGTACAGTGGCAAAAACCTTGAGTTTTCCATGTCAAAATGCAGGTTTAAGTCTGAGAGCAGCCACATTGTGTAAAAAGCCAAATGTTAGGATTGACTCTAACCTTATCCTGCCAGGACATTGCACATGCAGGACTTGTAACAGGTTATGGCCTTTTTTTTAATATGGCCACATGCAGACTTCATTCATACCTACAACATCCTTGGAAACCATAATTCTTATTTTGCTAATGATTTCTAAGGAACATAGAGATTTTAGCCGTTCCATTAAAAATTGATGTGTTGCCTCCTCTGAATTTATTTATTCCCTATCCCTCCAATTTCAATTTCAGAGTTTGTATCGCATGCTTGCTTCTTACCTTGCCGACTACGGTTATCAACAATCAAGTGACAAGGATGCAGGGGAAAGGCTTGAGCAATTTGGAACAGAAGACCAACCTAAATGACTGAGAGTCAGAAGTAAAGCAGAAGAAACTTACAAACTGACTGAATCCTTCATTGACCTAACCCACTTTACCCTTATGCAGCCTGTTTTAGAAGATTTGAACTTCACAAACCAATCATTGGCAGCATTGGCCTGATCCATTCCCTTACGGACCAAGGATATGAAAAGAAAATTCAAATGGGCAGGAAACTTCTGCCAACAGAAAAAAAATAGCAATAACAACAAAAAACTAGCTATGGATTTAAAAGATGACCCCAATACCTCTGGAGATAGCCAACTATTCCCCTCAGTTTCATAATAGTCACTTTGGTCATCAATGACTGTTGTACGGGCAGCTGAGTTCTGGTCATATTCTACCAGTCTCTTAGCATAGGCTTCAGCTGCTGCTTCTGCCTCAGATAAGGGAACTGCAGTATTCTCTAAGCCAGCATATGTACTACCCTCCCTGAGCACAAGAGCACCACAGAAGCTGCAAGGGCCTTCACCCTCCTGCTCACATACTATCTTGCCACAAGATAAACAGTTGCTGACAAGCTTGTGGCGGCGGGCTTGGCATGAGCATGGTTTCCCCTGCTTGAAGACAATTGATCCTTTTGCAGCATCTGCAAGTGAAATTGATTTCCCAGCTTTCTTCTTCTTGGAAACATTTTGATTTCCTTTTGTGGCACTTTTTGGCTCAGCAACATCAGTTGGATTTCTCATGTCCTGATTGCCAGATAAAGTTCCCTCCTTTGGTGCTTTTGCTTGTCTCTTTGTTATGCTAACCAGACCATCATCCGTAGGTGGCTTCATGTAGGCCTGGAATTTGGAATTTTGCACATTTTGGGTGCTGTTGCTGGCACCAGTATAACCTCTCCTTTGCAAGTATTCCTCGATTACACTTTGACCAGCTTCCTGCCCAATAATATTCTGCAGAGGAATGCTCCCATTGATAATTAAGAAAACAACAACTATCATGGAGTAAAAATAGCATGCTGTAATGAATAGAGATGGGTTTTGAAATTGAATCGAACAGCCAGACATCTAACTAACAAATAAAATCAATCTCCGTTTTGTAGAAATTGCTGCATTCAATACCCATGTCAAGTGTGCAAACAGACACATATTGATAGCACTGTTACTAAGAAGTCTTCGTTATCTGCAAGCTTTGGAATGCTGTGCACTGTAGTATAATTCTAATGAATGCATTTAGAACTTGTTGGGTAAATTTCCAGCTTCTATCTCATAAACATAATAGGCAACATTAGCATGGTCAGTAATATAGAATAGAGGAAGCCCCCAACAAGAAGGAAACAAAATGAAATTTTCTCCACGTACAATGTCAGTCAAGTGATTAAATGTATGAAAATTCGAGAATCTCACCAATTCCAGTCAGTCAAATAAGTCATAACCAGATAATCAGGTAAACCCAGGGGAATCCATTAACCAAAAACAGCAAAAATTCCCTCCCTCCCTGATAAAAAGCAAAAGGGAGACGAAAATTCAACCAAATCCAATCAATCCTGCGATTACGATGAGAAAAAAGAAGGTAGTTCGAAGAAATCAAATGAACAGGACAAGGTAACTTCAAATGGGAAATTCATGTCAATTTTCACAACAACATTTAAAATCAAGAAACCCATCAGTCAACAGATGAATAGATGTGCTGTTAAAGACGGAGAGAGAGAGAGAGAGAGAGAGAGAGAGAGAGAGAGAGAGAGAGAGAGAGAAGGATTACATTGAGGTATTCCTGAGCATCTTGTGGAGGAGCGAATTCGCAGTAGGAGACGAGGCCGGAAATAACGTCGGCATCCAACTCCAAACCCGTTTCCATCTTGCCGCATAAATCCAGCAGCGCCTTCTCCAACCATTCCCCCGACGATGACATTCTCTCTCTCTCTCTCTCTCTCTCTCTCCCAAGGACAGAAGAAAGTTGAGCTGTGAACAATGACTGGTGTTGTATTTGGGCTGACGCCTGACAAATCGAGCTTGGGCTGCCCAAAATTGGGCTATTAATTTGACGGGATGGAGTGGACCATGTTTATTTATGATGATAGCAGCATTATAGCAATGAAAATAAAGATGGTTGATACCACGGATTCGCTAATTAACAGTTAAAAACATTTAAAATAACAAGAGGCATATTTGATAAGCGTAGTTTTTGCACCCTTTTTACGATCCTCTTTTATACATTAAAGACATTATATTCTTTGAATAGATAAAATACCCTTTATTATTTTCATCTTTTTAATCATTATTTTCTTTTTCTTTTTTATTGTTATATTTGTATTTTTGAATTATTTTTGTACTTTTTGAAATATTACTGTATTCCTATTTATTACTCTTTTTTACAATATATTTTTCATACCATTTTTATTTTTTTCTACATTACGATGCCTCTTGCACTTTTTTTTTTACTCCTACCAAATGGGCACGAGGAGGTTTTGTGTAATGAAAATTTACGTCGGATGTTTTCGGTAATTACACTAATTTGATAGGTAGTTGTGAATTCCAACGACATTTTGGGCCAAGCAGCAATACTTTCCACCCTTATCTTCCTCATCCGGCTGGAAGCAAGGCAGGGTCTTGGGTTTTGGGGGTGGTGATCTTTTAAAAGAAGAAAAGCAAGAGCTCAGATTCATCTCTTTCTAAAAATGATTTCATCGATCTCTTCGCCCCTCCTTCAATCTTCTCTATGCAGACTCTCTGCTCTTCGCAAACCCTCTCCCTTTAGACTCCTGTCAAAGTCAAATCTATTCTCACAGCCAAACCAAATTCTACTGCTTGGAAGAGGAATTTCGCCCGAGAATCTGCTTCCGCTTTCACAAAGAGATCTCCAGTTTATCCGATTTTGCAACACTAAAGGCAATACGCCGAGGCATGTACCGGAAGAGGTAGCCGTCTACTGGCATATCTTCTTTCTTCGGATTGATCTGTGTCATCTTGTTGGGATACTGGCATCTACTGAAATTCAAACCCATTGCAATGACTTACGATTCTGTAAAAATACTACCCTTAAATTCGAATGTGCGTGCACTGTGTGTAGGAAGGTGGTCTGGATTGGCCAATCTTTGAGCGCTGGGACGTGCCGTGGGAATGGCAGACGGTCGCGTTAACAATGCTTGCATCTGGAACAAGGTGTATTTCTCTCATGCTCAAATAACTGCTGTAACTCCATCCGCTGCTGGATAATACAAATAAGCAGTAAATGGCTAAATGCTCCAACTTCAGCTAGAAAATAGAAGATCTTTATTTTTTAAGTTAGTTACACAGGAATGTTTGCAGTTTTTCCAACTTAATAGTGTATGGTTTTGGGATTCCATTGCATGGTTGGAGTGATCCTGATGCTCTCCGGGCAGTTTCGTTTTGACAGGATTCTTGGAGGGAGCAGCTGCTACGTATCTAGGGATCCAGAGTAGAAGCTTGAGTTTGGATGAGAAGGCTGAAATGCTGTTTGTGGACCAGTTGTATGAACTACTGTATTTTGTTCTTTGTCACTTAAAAATGCTAGTAGTCCTATTTCTTCCTTTCATTTGTTCTAAGCTAGAGGTTCTGATTTCATCATATTACTTTCTTACCCATCCACTCACATTGTTTCTGCAGCATTGTGACTGCAGCAATTCTTGGAGTTGTATATGGTCTCACCAAATCTTTCCAACCATTGCCTGATGACATTTTTCGTTATAGTACGTGTTTTGGGGATCTTTTTTTATGCCTTTTACAGTGCCTTCCAATCAATTATATCATGTCTGAGAAAATGTTATTACAATTAGACATCATTTTAATCCTTTTAATGTAGGGTATCTGTACCATCAGTCCATGTGTGACCGTGGATGGGTGATGGCATAGAACTGATCCTGTTCATCCATCCCCCCCACCCCACTACAACTTATTAATTTTTCAGTATGCTGATTAACTTGTCACATTTGTCAATGATCTGGCCTTTTGAAGATGCCCATGGGGATGGGAAGGGATATGCCAAACTTGTGGCCAGAAGATCACCATGTTCATGTGGCAGATGTAATGTCATGGTGTACACTTCATGGTTCTCCATGTTGTAGGCAGTGTCACTCATAATCATTTTTGTGGCCCTGGGATTCTATTCACTTAACCTTACCATGCTGATTTTTTGCGGGAATGTCCATTAACAAATCAATCAAACACATCGAAAACTCATCCCTGGAACCAGGGCCATCAAACTACAACAGCTGCAGCACCAAAAATACAATGATGGTGATATTTTAAAGCCAAAGACTTGATTGGACTAGTCATCCAAAGGTCTGGTCGACTTGGAATAGGCATTCAGACAAGTTTTTTTAAAGCTTTTTAAGGTAGAAAGATTGTCTGAGTAACTAATCCAATTGCATGGTTGTGCTAGAATAGGGTTTTCATTGCCTGAATTGAATCTTGTGCTTTTTACATTTGTTGTAAATATAGCTATGATTGATATTCAAGATGCCATTCAAAACTCAACTAAGCTATAATTAACATTTTTAAATCCAAAAACTTTGTTTAACACTTGATCAAGTCCCTGGTTGACTTGGAACAGGGCCTCCATTATGTCCACATTGAATCTTGTGCCTTATGAACCATCTTAAGCATTGACATGATTGATTTCCCAAATGTCATGCTAGGTGTAACTTAGCTATGAATCTAGGGGAGAGCTTTTCAACCCTGAAAAACTTGATAGAGCACTTATCTGGTCAATAGGCCTTCATTATATCCAAGCTCTTTGTGGTTCTTCTTGAACTTACTAAAATATGTTATGATTGTTGCAAATGTTGTCCTCAAATCCCTCAATGCATATTTGGTGCCTTTTGAAGCTGGTTTTACTGCTCAACTGATGTTGGTGCTCAAAATGGAATTGCTTCAGAATGGAGGGAACCATTCAATCTCCAGAATGGATGGCTCCTATGGGCAGGAGTTGGTCTTGTAGGTGCCCTTCTTGCAATCTCACTGACAGGAGTTGCGTTGTCCTTGTTCAATGGTGGGAACCCAGAAAGAGAGGTTAGAAACATTTTATCCCAATGGAACTTCCTTTCAACATCCCAAGATTTAATGTACCAGTCAGCTGATACCTTTGTTGGCACCTTTCTGATTATCATATTAAGGAAAGCTGCATTTTTAAACTTCATAAATAACTGTTCTTCTCTGGATCATTATTCTTATCTCTTGGGTGTCACAACTTTCACATGTTTTTTGAGTTTGAGTGAAGAGTGATTAGATGGGTATCTATTTTTCAAATGGTATCTTTCCTTGTTATTCTTTAGTGTTGGTCGTCCTTTCAGAAGGATTTGCTTATTCTTTTGCCGCCGTTGATTGTCAAAATGTTATGTACTTGAAATATTAGGATGCACTTATTCTTCTTGTTACTCTGTGTGTTGATTGGCTTTTCAGAAGGATGCACTTGTTATTTTGCTGCCATTGATTGGATCTTCAAGTATTAGGTACTGCATCTAAAATTTTGTATCATGATCATGAAATTTCTGAGCTGCACGCTTTTGGAGTTTGGAAAATGAAGGCAAACGAATTGACTTGGTGAATATTTTTTTGAACAGCACCGCATTGCTGGTGGGCATTACAGGTGTCTTGGCCCCACTGCTTGAGGAGACATTATTTCGTGGGTTTCTGATGGTGTCCCTGACCAAGTGGTAATGACCTATGCTTAAATATGAATGCCTAATTGTTCATAAAATTCATAAATTTTAATCCCAATAAGTTGTTTTATTTCAAACTGGGATTAAATTCAATGACTTCTTCCAATCCTGTTCTTTATTTTTTCTCCATTGTTGTCATTGTCATTGTTGTTGTTTAATGGATGGATGAATTTTCAGGTCTTACTAATAGAGAAAGGTTCAGGAAGCTACATCATTTAAGAGCAGTTATTTACTAATAAAAGGCATACCCAGTACGCAAAGTTTCCATCAATTTGGGATTTGGGGAGGGCAACATGTATGCAGCCTTAAATCTACATCCATTTTCTAAAGTGGCTGTTTTCATGACTCAAACCTATGTCACAGGTTTTCTATAATTAAGGATTTTCATTGAAAAAGAGGAAGAAGGAAAAAGTTTACTCTGAACTTTATCTCATTCAGCTTGTTGTAAAGCCATGAATTCAAGCTTCCATTGGAAGCTGCTTCTTTAGTTTCTTAGCTTCCCACAAAGCTACCTGTGGAGTTTCCAAATATATGACACAGCTGCCTGCATACAAGATGTGGCTCTCCCTTTGAAGAAACCTATGCCAAGGGATGCCTTGAAAAGCTAATAAAAAACCTCTCTAAAATATGGAGGTACTACATACGTCTCATGCCCCTAGACTCTGCTTTGGCAGTAGTAGCCTTGTGCACTAGGAATGGCTTTTTTTTTTTTTTTTTTGAATGCCCCCATTAAACCTTTTTGATAATAAAATAATGTCTTCAAAATTAAATCCACTCAAGATTTTTTTTTCTTCCTTTTTAATAAACAACTTTCATGGAAAGCCAATTTGATAGAAGCAACAACCCAAGAAGCTCCTTCTTAAAAAGCCCCTCACTAACGAGCTCTGTGAATGAACCCTTATAGCCATTCCTTTCCAGGGGATTTTTTTCTTTCTTCTTTCTTCTTTCTTATCGTTTTAATTCTTTTCTTTTTTAGTGGAAATCTGTGGGTGTGTTGTTGATTTCCTCTGCACATTGTCTTTCCTGTTGATCCAAGTTATGAAAACCAATTACTAGAAGCATATCTGCAACCATGGAACAGTTGGGACAGTCCAATATAGCCCATTTTTTGTCTTTTTTTTTGAGGGAGTGTTTTCTTGATCTCTCCTGTTGCAATCAATCTGTCTTATTGACTTTCAAAAGCTGCTTTTTTATTTCAGTTTCTAAATGCTTGTTCTAACATAAATTTTAATTACTTCGCTGATTGTTCTGCACATTTTTAACTATTTACCTTTAATTTTCTTCTTTAGGGTCCCAACACCGGTTTCTGTGCTCATCAGTGCTGCAGTATTTGCTCTTGCCCATCTCACTCCTGGAGAGTTTCCACAGCTCTTTGCCTTAGGTAACACTTCTCCATCAGTAGCTATGAAACTCAGTTTTCAGCCACAGACTTATGAAGGCGACTGGCTCATTGTGAGCTTGATTGTTTACTTTCAGGCTTTTCAAATTATTTGTTCCATACTTGTTCCAAAATATGTCTGTAATGACTGGATTTTAACTAAATTAAGAAACATAAAGATGAGTTGTACTTGATCTTTTCTGGAATAAGAGATGATTGGAAGCTCAAACCAGTTTCTCAATTAGGTTTCAATTGCAAAAGGTTTATGCTGCAATCTTATTTTTTAGCATCTCTAGCCTATGTCGGCCTTTATATAAAACCAGGTTACACCATTTAGCTTTATCCAATTTGTGCAGTCTCCAGCTCTCAGCTTGTGGCTTGTAGATTTGACTTGACTGAATTTCTAAAGCGGTAAAATACTGTTTGTCAACAGGGGTTGCTTTGGGGTTTTCATATGCACAGACTCGCAATCTTCTGACACCAATTATCATACATGCTCTGTGGAACTCTGGAGTGATCTTGATTCTGACATTTCTTCAGGTAGGCAATCTCCTTGTATAGATCCAAGGGCTGCTGTGTAAACCTTGGTGCTGAGACTGGTTATGCAGTATTCCAGTCTGCATGGGTATTGCCCTTTTCCTGCATTGCCTTAAGAAACTAATATTTTTCTGTTGTGAAATCATGTATTTAGTTTCTACTATTGAGAAGTCCATCACAATCTTTAGTTTCATCTGTTTTGGTTGTGAAATCATGTATTTAAGGGCACTTTTTGGTGCATCCTGAACGACAATTTCTGCCATTTGTTGCATCCTTCTACTGGTACTGAAAGGGCTTCTCTGGATTGGCTATGTTTACAGATCCAAGGGTACGATATAAGGGAGTTTCTACTACAGGGTGGAACTTGAAAGAGGTTAACAATCTCATTGGCCGAATCGATGCTTGAGATTGAGCAGCGTTTGTATCTATATATATGTTTTTACTGGACTGTGGTTTCATATTTAAGAGAGAAGCAATTAGCTGCGGAGGCAAAATGTGTATCAGCTTGTACATTGAGAAGTGACACGAACATTATTTTTGCATCATCAGAGAGTGTGATGTTGGTGATCATCTTTTCCATTTTACAAATGGACCCCTACCTAGTTGCGAACTGGTGCAGTGGCCTGGAACCCACCAGTGCTCCCGACAGGTTGGGGTAATTGAATGAACTCAAAAAGATCCAATGGCCTGCAAAAAAATCTACGCTGGCAATGCTGGAGTCCCATTCACCCTAGATTGAACTAACAAGAAATTGTGGGAAACCTAAAGCAACTCAAGCGATTGGAGTTTGTTGGCTCTACGGGATGCATGTTCTGACTTTAAATGCCTCAAGCCGTTGGAGTTAGATGGGCTCGGCTTGGCCATCCAAGGCCCTGTCATCGGCCTGTCTCCTCTTTTCTTTCAAGTTTGCATTTATGAGCATGCCCCCAATGGTTTCAAGCCCAAACAAATCCCGCAGCTGATCCAACAAAAGAAAATATCGTTTTGCTACATTAACAGAACGAGTCCGGATCACCTGATGCGCAGCACTAATAATTTACTAGTGTTGCCAATTGAAAAACGCCATGTCAGCGTAAGATAAGCAGTATGAGATATTCATGAGATTAAAAGTAAATATTACAAGAAGTCAAATTGCACGATAATATGAACTGCTGAGGTTTTCACAGAGGAGGTGTTTGAGTTAGACACAAGTTTGATGTGATTGTGAATTTTACAGTTATGACCAAATTAAAATTATTAATACTCTTTATATATTTATATATAATTATTTTACTAAAATTGATAATAAGTATCATATTGTCATGCTTTTCAAGTGAATAAAGCACCAAAAGTATTATTTTTTTTAAAGATTCAATGAATTCAAAGATTAAGTTGTGCTAAGTTATTTAAGTTTAAATAATTATTTTAATTTATATTAAACTAATGAATTTGATCTTCCTTGTAAAGTGTAAAAATATTTAAAAATAGACTAGATTAAATTTAGAACAAAGATTAGATCTTGATCGTGGATTTGATGTAAATGTATTTTTTATTTTTCAATCTTTATAAGGTTGTTTAAATCCATTAGTTTTGACATAAATTATAGTAATTATTTGAAATTAAATATTTTAACCCATTCAATCATTAAATGAGAAATAGTGATTTTAGATTTTATTCCCTCACCAAGCAAAAAAGAATTGAAATAATAGTTATATATAGTAATTATTCAAGTTAATTAGTTGTTGTGATGATTTAATCCTTAATGAGAAGATAGTGATTTTAGGCTTTTATTTACTCAAAAAATAAAAATTACGACCAATGGTTTTTTAATTTAACTTATTTAAAAATATAAAAATGCAATTATAATATTAGTAATTTAGAAATGATATTATTATTTTTATTTTTTATAAATAATATTATGTTAATTAATTAACTAGAAAAGTTTTGTGATTTAGTATAAAAAAATGAGAGGGAGGAAGTTTTTCTGGGGCCGAAATGATTATAGTTTGATTAGATAATTCATTTATTATATAATGTAATAATTTGGATTGACAACTTTATAGTAAGTGAAAGTTTTAATTAAAAAAAGAGTAAAATTTAATTAGTAGTCATATTTTGAAAGTTCTCCAAAAGTTCTCAAACTTTAACACTAGAAAAACATACAGTGATGATGTGATGTTAATTACATCTTTGTTCTTTTTCACTTTAGACTATCTTTTCTAGATAATTCTTCTGATTACTTTTATAAAACCAGACTCCTAAATCCTCTAGGTGCTGCAATTCAAGAAATTTCTATGCCGTTGGACCTACTTCATTTACCCATTGCAAATCCATTTCGTGATTTAATAAACAAGCAAATCGTGAACACGCTACAGACATATTCACCTTCCGAAATATCAGCAGCAGCTGGACTAAGAATAAACTAAAGTAATTTTTAGGCCATGAACTAATAACTTGTGCTTTTCCTATCAAATAACATTAATTATAACCTGGAGATGGTACCTTCACTCTCAATTTATAGGTTCAACACTAGGAGAGGGCAGCTTCACCGTCTAGAAAGCAATAATCTTGTGATATGCCATTCCATTTCCAAAATAGAATTAGGGGAAAGATGTAAAACGGTCGTAGATAAAAACTTTTTCTTTAGGGTATGTTTGGAAATGAGTAAAAGAGATGGTAATAACAATAATAACAAAAGAATATGAAAAAATGAGAGAGATACAAAGGAAATAAGGGATAATGATTATAAATGAAGAAAAAAAGATAAAATAATTAGGATTTTGTATAAAAAGATAAAAATAAGGATAAAAAATGTAATAAAAAAGGTAGAAAAGATTTTCATCATCTTTTCCTTGTTACCAAACACCATAAATGCAAGATGATTTAAAGGAAAAGTTCAATTTCAAAAAATATTTTTATTTTTTGATATTATGACTAATAAATAAAATTTAGCTCTTCCATCTTACTTAATATTATTACTTTATTTAATAATCAAATTTAGCATTAATCAAGTGCTAACATACATCTTTCAAATTTATTTTATTTTTTATGAGATCCACAAGGATATAATCATGCATCCAAACCTTGGAAAGCTTTCATCTTATGTTAATTTACAAATCAATAAAGTTTTATGACATTCTAACATATGCATAAATTGATATAAATAATTTT
>JAYJMB010001481.1:0-16577 GCA_036873735.1 Pouteria campechiana
AAGTAACCCACCCTGGAGGTGGAAAAATCATGGTATTATCATGTGGATTTATGGTGTAAAGTGGAGTAATGACCCCACGAGGGCGGGGCGTTACAGGGGTGAATTGGGTTTATAAAATTTTCTTGCTTTAACCCCAATTAGTTAAAACCCTATATTTTGAATGATTTGTTACTGAATGTATATAATAAAGTAAAGTGCATGCAAATAAATCAATCATAAGTAGCACACATAATATATAGTGGTACGAGTCAACCTCCCTATTCGACTCTTCCAAGGACATGTCTTGTGTTCCACCATCTCAACGATGGAATACAAATTAGTGTCACCTCACTCCTCTAGATTCTAGCTCTAGGGGGTATAAACTAGTACCTCTAGCACTATTCTTGATTCCAGATCAAGGGGGTGTAAACTAGTGTTTCTTGCACTCTTCTAGATTCCAACTCTAGGGGGCATAAACTAGTGCCTCTATTACTTTTCTTGATTCCATTTCAAGGGGGCATAAACTAGTGCCTCTTGCACTCTTCTATATTCCAACTCTAGGGGGCATAAACTCAACAAGATGGTAGTGAGATATTTTCCAATAATCACCCTTATTCTTCTTGAGATTAGTCTATAATACCAACTCAAGGAATACAAAAATAGAAATAGGAAAAAGTAAAATTACACTTTCCTAGTGCTTCTTTATAAGAGCAGGGGAAGCCTTTTGATCCTTGAAAGCTCACTTCAATAGGATGATGTCTTCCCTTTGTGTTGTAGACAAAAGCCTTGAAAGATTGTGAAAGAAGTTTTAGTGCCTTGGCTTGGGTTGCTTGAGGATATGAGAGTTAAAACTTAATGATTTCTTCAATAACCACTTCAAACCTCTTTGAATGTCCCAATGTTTGTCCTTTTATATATCTCTTAAAATCTTGGCCATTGGAAGAGGTTGGGATGCATTAAATGGCTTTACAACATTAAAATTTAGACTGTTGGAGTCAGCAGGCTAACCACAAGCACATGGGGTAATTTGTTGTGGTCGGTAGGCAATATAATAGGAGACTAAGATACCAATTGCAATTAGAACGCTAGGTTTGCTTGGAGGTTCTATTCTTCAATATGGCAGGCATACAAGGTGGTGCCTTTGGCTTTCGACTATGGTTGCAAGCACTACCCACAGGTGACTACGATGCAGCTGCAGTTGTCTAAGAGCTACACTTCTTGTTTGGAATATAGTATGTGTATCACAAGGGGTTGCGATGCGACTACAAAGCAAGAGATTAGCATGTGGAACTGTGCTTTTGGGTGCAACCTACACTTGCACTTTTCTGCACTTCTAATTTTCATTAGCCCTTTTATATTTATTGATCCAAATATAAGTTTGTTAAAAATCAAAGTTTAATGCAAGTTAGATCAATATAATTTCTCATTTTCTAATGATATCATTACTATTATACTCAATAGAGCTCAATCCTTCTTTAACCATATTGCTTTGAATTCTAAGTCATTCATCTATCATTATATTGAAGTCATGGAAATATGGTAATTATGTTCAAGCTTATTCTTCACTTCCATTGAAAATCAAGTCATATAAATATATCAAATGATGAATTCTTCCAAATGTATCATTCAAATCAGTAGCAAAACTACATTAGCATAGATCAAGTCATGGATGTTAATCCCATGTAAATGAGTAGCTCAAGAGGGGAGGGGTGAATTGAGCATATAAAAATTATGGACAAATAAAAATTAATGAGCTAAGATTATGTAGTAATGCAGTAAATGTGTAATTTTCATATCTAATTGTTTAATCAATGTGACTGCTTCAATTCCAAATTTGACTTCTCTTAGCCATTCTTATTTTAGGCAAGTTATTGTGTGGGCATGATAATTTGAGTGATAATGTTATGCTTAATGAAGAACAAAATACATGAATAAACATAAACACAAACAAGACAACTTTTATAATGGTTTAAGAACCCTGTTCCTACATCCACTCTTCCAAGGGCACCAACTCATTATGCCTTGGGTTCCACTATATCCCATATAATGAAAGTACACAAGTACTTCTAGTACTCTTCTCAATTACAACTCTAGGATGCATAGATAGTGTTCCCAATATTCTTTTGGATTTCAGCTCTAGGGGGCATAAACATAGTGTTCCCAACACTCTTCTAGTTTTACGAACTCATCAAGAAACTCATTGGTTTCAAAGATCACCAACAAACTTATTGGTTTTCTAGAGCTCACTAACAACTCATACAATATGATTTTCTTGAGTTCACCACCAACTCATGTAGCTTATTAATAACACTATTTTTGTACATTACATTGCCTCTTTTCTTTAGGCTGATTTGTACAAAGATTAAGTTCATATATAAAATGATATCTCGTTGAGGCTCATTAGATATCAATACTCTAGGTGTTTAATTAAGATAAAACTTTTAGGCTCATTACCTATTAGCACAATAGAGATTGATTATCTAGGAGGAAACATAGTCTAATTGAGAGATGTTACTTGATAAAACTCTATTTTAATTTTTCTCTCAACTTCCTTAACCTTCTTCATTAACACTACATTACCTTTATATTACTTCAGAAATTTCTGCCTGTTGGAAGTAGTTAGCTTTCCTTTGAATGTTAAAGACCATTCTGATTTCTTTCATTAAAAAGCTATCTTCTTAAGAAACTCATTTGTAACTAGAAAGCCTGCAGTGCTATTTTTGAAAAAGATGCTTTTCCAGTTTTAGGAAATGCCAAAAAAAGACTTTTTTGCTTGATTGACTCTTTAACTATTATGAAAGTGCCCGTTAAGCTTGAAGGGATGCAGCCTCTGAATATTGCAATCTTTATCAGAGTGTAGACTACTTTCCTTTGAATTTCTTTTCATCTTCAGCTTAGCTTGATTTATACTACCTGCTTAATAGAATCTACTTTGAATTTGACTAGAGAGTGCAATCGGTGATGTCTGGTATAAGTAGCTTCTACTCTTCATGATATGTCATATTTTATCTAAGGACTTTGTCTATTTATGTCTTGATTTTATCTCTTATAAGTAATAGATAAAGTGACTCTGAGTAGATCCACATAATAGATAACTCCATCTTTTCAATTCTATAAGAGACCATCACAACATCTTACTTTGTCTTCTGGTTTGTCTATTATAAGTAATAGATGAATTATAGAGACGTAGATGAAGTTCTTCTTCTTTATTGCTTATCAGATGATGTTATCTTTATAGACGAAGTTTGTTTCATTTAGGCAAAATAGCTTTGTCTGGTATAAGTAGCAGATGATCCTTGTGGCGTGGACAAAGTTTCTTCACAGTAGATGAGGTGGACAAAGTTTCATCAGCCAAGACGGCTTTGTCTGTTATAAGTAATAGATGATCCTTCTTAGCAGGCAAGGCTCCTTCTTTGATAGACATAGTAACTTCGTCTATTGTTTAGTCTATTGAAATCAGTAGGCAAAGTTGTAGGCTATAGATAAATTTTTTCAAATAGTGCATCTCTTGATTTATCTATTGTAATAGATAAACAAAGTTGTGCCATGCAGACGAATCCTCTTTTTAGTCGCTCATATGGTGGGTTGTTTATTAAATAATAGATGAATCATTGATATGTGGACGACTTGCTTCTTCAAAGGTTGTCTGATGGTTTGACTGTGGCTAGTTGTAGACAACTCTTATAGATGAAGATGACAAACAAAGTTTTCTTTCTTAGCTACTGTGCTGCTTCTTCTTTATCTTCTATATTTTTTGCAGAGATTGCAGACTTGTTCCTTGGCCTTTTCAGTTTTTATATGAGCTTTATATAATAGAAAAATTCTTGAGTAATTTTGACTCCATTTTAGCTTCTTCATTTGTCTGATTTCAGCTCCATTTCATCTCTACTTCTGCAAACTGAATTCATCTTTGTGTTGCGGACAAGTTTTGATTATAAGCAATTTTTCTGACTTATCCATGAGATGATTTATCTAAATCTTTCTAAGGCAAATGCTATTTAACATTGACTTTATCTGCAGACGATTTGCTTGATCACTCATTAAGGCTTGAGATCCATTGCTACAGATTTACTTGATAGGTTCTTTTTAAAGTTTCGGTGTCATTCTTTCTTGTTATACTTATCTTCTTTTGGTTAGTGGAGTTTGCTTGTTGATGTGTTCTTTGTTGCGCTGGCCACTCTATTTGAGTTGTTTCCCTATATGCTTATATCCCTTTCTACAATGATTTGGAACACACTTATTAGTGCCACACATGTTCAGTCATATGTTGTTATACATCATCGAAATCTGGCTATTTGGCATATGTACCATTTGGTTCAACAATAGACACATTTTGTTATCATCAAAACTATATACCTAGATTCAACACACAAGAGATGCAAAAATTGTAGGAAATTATGGTTTTAGGATGGATTGAGAGTGGGAGTAACATGAGTTGCATGGGTGGTAGCTGCTAGGGACAAGAAAGGGAAATGGGGAAGAAAATGGGCATGTCTGGGTTTAACCTTTCTAACTCATCAAGAGCCTTAGACTCATCAGGCGCCTAGGACCCCTTTCTAAAACCTTTCTACATCAATTTGCAGTGTTCCCTTAATTCTTTTTTCTCTTTTTCTCAATCATGTTTAAGACAATGCTTTTGATTGTGTTCAATTACATTATGAACTAAATACTTTGATCTAGGATAACAATGTAGTAGGATTATGAATATTCAATTTTATTTAGTTTAATTCAATGTGATGTATAATCAATGTCTATGTTGAGTGTTTAATCTAAGTTTAATGCTTAAGAGAGTGTGTCGGCCTTTTCTTCATGATTTGTGATTCAATTTGAGGCTAAAAAGTGATAATTGAATTAGACCATGGTTAAATACCATAAGATTTTTATGAGAAAGAGATATCCATGAGGCTTATATAACACCATGAATTTTTATTCTTAATGCATCTTAGTTAGTTCAGAATTTTCACAAAGATGTAGAAAATTTGCTAATTGAGATAGATTGTTATTACTTGAGAAATATTAACAATTGAAAAAGAGAAATTCTTTACCAACATAAGAATAAACATTGGTTAATTAAATTAGGAGAAAATTGAATAGGATTAATCCAGTGAACTTAGAAACCCTAGATGTCTTAATCATTGATTTTCTACTTATCTAGAATTGCATTCTTGTCAATTTCCACTAGTTTAAAAATTTTCTTTTCTCTCTTATTACCATTATTAGATTGTTCAAACCAAATTTAGTGTTAGAGTAAATTGGTAGTTGGTAACCATAGTCCTCATGGGAATAATCTTTTACTTTCACTTTATTACTTATTGATGACACGTGCACTTACATTAGGAAAATCCTCAACAAGTTTTTGACACCATTGCTGTGGACTATTATTTTTGCTAATAAAAAAAATAACTCTAGTTTTGCTTTATATTTTTTTTAGTTTTGTTATTCATTGCAATTTTGTGTCTTTTTCAAGGTTTCCCATAGGTTTATGTGAAGATCCAAAAGTAGCAATTTAATCCCTTTTTATTATGAGATGTAACACACGCTTCAAAGGATTAGAAGGGAAAGAAAAGAAGTTGTTAGTCAATTGCAAACACTATGGCTAATTCAAGAGAAGTAAACCAGAATCCTCAACCAATGTCTTTGAGGGATTATGCATTACTGATGGCAATAGGAATTTAATCTATGATCAAAAGGCTAGCCATTGGTGCAAACAATTTTTTGAGTTAAAGCTAGTGACTTTGCAAATGATTCAAGGAACCTATTCACTAGACTACCAAATGAAGACTTGAATGCCCACATTGCAAATTTTCTAGAGATATGTGATACTATTAAGTATAATGGGGTCTCTAATGATGCCATTTGCCTTCGGTTATTCTATTTTTCTTTGAGGGACAGAGCAAAGAATTGGTTGAATTCTTTACCTACAAATTCTATTACTAGTTGGGATGATTTAGTTTAAAATTTTCTTGTTAACTTTTTCTCTCTAGCAAAAACTACAAAGATGCAGATAGATATCAAAAATTTCATCCAACATAAAGGAAAAACTCTATATGATGCTTGGGTTCTTAAGTTTAATGGGTTTTCACCTCAATTACACTACACACAATAGGGAATTGAAACGAGTAGAAATACTTGATTTAAACCCACACACCTAATCTCACATTAAATAGAATGAATCCAAGTTATGCATTGAATCCAACGTCCCAATAGCAAAGTGAAATTGGATCCCTAGAACCTTGCACTTTGTTGAGCTCACCTACATTACCCATAGCTATTTGATTTTTGCAAGTTTATTCAAATTATCATCCATACTTGCTTAGATTAAATCACATTCCTCTAAAATAGTAACAAGTAAGTAACTAAAAATAATTGAATTGGTTTTGAATATTTCCTATGGGATCGAACCTTGCATTACACACAATATTGTTGTACATTTATGCACTTGCAATGATTTATAATTTGAATCATCAAGTTTTTGGCGCCATTGCCGGGGAATGGTTCCAAATTAATTCAATTAAGTTAGTTACAATTATTCTTTGTATTTCTGTATCTAACTATATATACAATTTTTGATTCTTACTTTCTTTCTTTTGTAGAGCTGTGAAGAATTGAAGAAGATCATTGAATCCAGCTTTATTTCCATTACAAGATTGAAGTGATAAAGTAGAAATTGAGACAGAGAGTTTAAGTGAAGATGAAGTCGTCCACATGGCTGACAACTGGGAGAACTGAATGGCTCAACAAGCTCAACAACTGATGAAAGAGTTTGCACGTCCCACCATAAAAATTTCACCATCATGTATTGTGTTGAATGATAATGCTAGAAATTATGAACTGAAACACATTCATTTTAACATGCTTCCATCATTTCATGGAATTGCTTCAGAGGATCCATTGACATTCATGCGTGATTTCTATGCAATAATACAAACTTTTCCATTGCTAGATATCACTGAGGATCAATTACAAATGGGATGTTTCCCATACATTTTGAAGGATGTAGCAAAAACATGATTCATGACAATAACCACTGATTCATTAAGCATGAGAGTGATTTAAAGCATTATCGATTCAATGCCCTTATCGTAGTTATCTACTTAAATTGCTTAACTAGTTTTTCTATGATGGTTTGACACAACCTTGCTAAGCCATGGTTTAAAATACTGCAAGTGGAGTAATCAGAGAAAAAACTCCAGAAGAGAAGCATATGAGTTGTATGAAATGCTTGGAGCAAATTCTCAGTAAAAGAGTGTAAGAGGTAGATCTAGAGGAATTTATAAAGTAAACTCTAATACAGATCTATTTATGCAAATGTTAATGATGGTAAAGTAAATGAAGGCTATGTGCTCGATGATAGTGAACATGAAACAACCACAACCTGCCCTAATCGAGTTTATTCTTTTTGTGGGATTTTAGGTCACTCAACTAATGTTTGTCCTTCAAATGATCATTTTGCAGGTGATGCAAAATAGGTAAATGGAATGAAGTTCTACAACTAGTGACCACAGAATGATCCTTACTCAAATTCATACAATTCTGGTCGAAGAAATCATCCTAACTTTTCTTGGAATAATGACAGCAATCAGAACCAAGTTGGAACATCTTCTCAACCACCACAACCAAAGAAGCCTAGTCTTAAAGAAGCCATGCAAAGTTTCATTCAAGCAATAAAGACTTAGTTCTAGAATAATGTAACTAAGTTTCAAAATATTGACTCAAGATTCCATAACTTGGGGGCGTCCATGAAGAAGATGAAGACATAGTTACGACAGATTGTAGAAGCCATGCAAAGCTACACACCTGTGAAATTGCCCAGCCAGCTTGAGCAAGCAAAGGTGATCACTACACTGAGAAGTGGAAAGGTAATTGACAATAAAGTTTGTAAGAAAACTGTCGATTTAATTGTTTCTATAGGAACTGACATGGGAAAGACAAAGGCAGAGGAGGAAGTACATTCAAAGAAGGTGGTGTTTCCAATAGTTGACCCTCCAGTCAACTACAAAGCACCCCCACCTTATGATCCTCTAATTCCATTTCCAGGAAGGTTGAAGCAGAGTAAATTCAATAAGTCATTTTTTGACATTTACAATATTCTTTATAAAGCGAATGTAAACTTACCTTTGCTTGACATGATAAAAAATATGCCTGCTTATGCTAAATTCTTGAAGGAACTAAGTGTTAGGAAGTGTAAGTATGTGCCTCATGAGAAGGTCATTATTTTAGAAGCTGCCAATGTAGTGTTGCAAACAAATTTTCCCATGAAACTAAAGGATCTAGGTAGTTTAAATATTTCCATTACTGTAGGAGGAACAAATAAGGTAAAAGCAATGCTAGATCTTGGAGCAAGCATAAATTTGATGCCTTATTATGTTTACGTATAGCTTGGTTTGGGAGAATTGAAACCCACTACAATGTCTCTTCAGCTTGCAAATAGATCAGCGAAATATCCTAGAGGCATTGTAAAGGATATTCTTGTTTAGATAGATAAACTAATTATTCCAGCTGATTTTGTAGTACTTGACTTGTAAAGGAAAATGATTCCAGAGAGAGAAGTACCCATTCTTCTAGGATGCCCATTCATGGCTACAACGAAGACAATCATTAATGTATAAAATTGGAAGTTAAAAATGATTGTCTTAGATGAAACAATTGAATTTTCTATTTACAATTCTCTTTCATTGCCTTCTGATCCTAGTGGCTATTTTCAAGTTGATGATTTGGACTCACTTATTCCATTTACTTTTGTGCAACAAGAAGCAAATTATAAATTGGAATTGGTGCTTACTATGGATGGATTCGTGGAAGATGAAGAAGCATTGTAGTTGAAGGAAACACTTGACAGTGTAGAGCAAGTGAAAGTTGAGGAAATCGCCCAAGGAGAACTTAAACAAGCCAGCCCAAAAGTGGAACATGCAATAGCCACACCACCACCATTAGATTTGAAGCAATTGCTTGAGAGTTTGAAATATGTATTTCTTGGTGACAACAATATTTTTCTAGTTATAATTGCTTCTAACTTGTTTATGGATGAGGAATGTAGGTTATTGACTGTGTTGAGAGAGCACAAAGGGGCTATAGGTTGGACCTTAGCAAGTATGAATGGAATTAGCCCCACTATGTGCATGCATAAAATACTTCTAGAAGAGGATACAAAGCCTTTCAGCGATGTGTAGAGAAGATTGAACCCACACATGAAGGAGGCTATTAGAGTTGAGGTTACAAAACGATTGGATGCAGGTATTATCTATCGAATCTTTGATAGCAAATGAGTAAGTCCGGTACATCTTGTGCCAAGGAAATTTGGTCTCTCTATGTTAAAAACGACAATGATGAATTGGTCCCAATGAGAATGACTACAGGGTGGCAAATGTGCATAGATTATAGGAATCTTAATGCAACCACAATAAAGGACCATTTTCCTCTCCCTTTCATTGATCAAATGCTTGAAACATTGATAGTTCATGCTTACTATTGTTTTCTAAATGGCTTTTTAGGCTATAATAAAGTTCCCATTGCCCTAGAAGATCAAGAAAAGACCATCTTCACTTGCTCATTTGGAACGTTTGCCTATAGGAAGATGCCTTTCGGTTTGTGCAACGCTCCTGCAACCTTTCAAAGGTGTATGATGTCCATCTTTTTTAACATGATTGAAAGTTCATTGAGGTATTCAGGGATGATTTTTCTATTTTTTGAGATTCATTTGATGACTACCTTAATAACTTGAGATTGATACTTACGAGATGCATTCAGATGAATTTGACATTGAGTTGGGAGAAGTGTCATTTCTTATCAATAGGGAATTGTGCTGAGCCACATTGTTTCTAGTAAAGGCATTGAAGTAAACAAGGCAAAAATTGAATTGATTGCTAAGCTCCATCCCCCAAATTTAGTTAACGGAGTTAGAAGCTTTCTTAAAAATATCTAGACCACTTTGTAACCTTTTGGCTACGGATGTGACTTTTTGCTTTGATGAGGAATGCCTAGTTTCCTTCAATTCCTTGAAAGAAAAGTTAACTTTAGCTCCAATTTTAGCAGTGTGCTTGATTAGTCCATTCCGTTTGAGCTCATGTGTGATGCATCAGATTTTGCTGTCAGTGTTGTTCTAGGACAAAGAATAGACATATTACCTCATGTGATTCATTATGCAAGTAGAATTCTAAATGAAGCATAATTGAACTATTCCACTAGTGAAAAACAATTACTTGCAATTGTGTTTGCTTTGGAAAAATTTTGTTCTTACTTGTTTGGTTCAAAGGTAATTATTTATTCTAATCATGCTGCATTGAGATACTTGCTTACAAAGAAGGACGCCAAGCCTAGGTTGATTAGGTGGATCTTATTGTTGCAAGGTTTGTCCTGATAATCAAAGACAAGAAAGGCTATGAGAATGTTATAGTAGATTACTTGTCCAGGTTGGTAGAAGGGACTGATTTTGAGTAAGAGAGAGGCAAGGAGAACATTCCCATCAATGAGATCTTTCCTAATGAATAATTATTTTCTGTAAAGCGAAGTAAACCTTGGTATGTTAATATTGTGAATTACTTGGTTAAGGGAGTTTTTAATCCTTTGTTGAATTCATAGGGACAAAAGAAGTTGCTGTCTATGGCAAGGCATTATGTTTGGGAAGATCCAGTCCTTTTTAAACTATGTCCAGACCAAATTATCAAAGATTATGTGCCAAAAGAGGAGCAACAAAGCATATTGAGACATTACCATACCTTCAACTGTGGAGGGCATTTTAGAGGGAAGAAAACTACTTTAAAGATTTTCCAGTTTGGTTTCTATTAGCTAACTATCTTTAAGGATACTCATGCCTTCTGTGTGATGTGTGATAGGAGTCAGCGAACAAGGGAATCTAGTGGTTGAATTATTTGATTTGTGGGGGATTGATTTCATGGGACCATTTCCCCCATTTTATTATGGTAACCTGTATATTTTACTCACTATGGATTATATTTCTAAGTGGATTGAGGCGATAGCCACTAAGACTAATGATGCTAATGTGGTGCTAAGATTTTTGAAAGATAGGATCTTTTCCAGGTTTTGCACTCCAAGGGCCATCATTAGTGATAGGAGAACTTACTTCTGCAATAAGGTTTTTGTGGCTCTGCTTAGAAAGTACAAAATTACACACCGAGTTACAACTCCTTATCATCTGCAAACTTCTAGGAAAGTTGAGGTTAGCAATCATCAAATTAAGGCAATTTTAGAAAGGACAGTAAACATTGCGAGAAAGGATTGAGTGATGAAGTTGAATGATGCATTGTGGGCTTATAGAATTGCTTTTAAAACCCCAATTAGAATGAGTCCTTATAGACTTGTTTTTAAGAAAGCCTATCACTTACCAGTTAAGCTGGAGCACAAAGCATATTGAGCAATCAAATGTGAATTTCTGTTTGTAGAAGGTAGGAGAGTAGAGGAAATTGCAGCTCAACAAAATAGAAGAGTTAGGGAACAAAGCATATAAGAATGCAAAGATTTATACAGAACGGATGAAGAAGTATCATGATGAATTCATTTGAAAACAATGCATTGAGCCTAGAATGGAAGTTTTACTTTATAAATCACATTTGTGTTTGTTTCAAGGAAAACTAAACTCTCACCAGGTCAGTCTATTCTTAGTCAATCAGATGTTTCCACACGGAGCCGTTAAGCTGAAGAATTTGATAGATGGAAGTACTTTCAAAGTCAATGGGCACCGAGTGAAGCAATATGTCAAAAATGGATTATAATTGCCATTAAATGTAGTCTATAATCTTGAAAAACCATATAAAGGGATCCTAGACATTAAATACAATGCTTCTTAGGAGGCAACCCAAGTTTCTGAAACTTTTATTTGTTTAGTTTGCATTAGTTTAATTATTATTGCATTAGATTAAACCTTAGATAGTTGTTATTCATATTTATTAAATTTTGATACATAGTTTAGTTAGTCCATTTCAAGCTCTAATTACACTTCAGTTAGTGATTATATGCATGAGTTTTAGGAATTGCATTGAGTTAGTTGTTGATTGCATATTAGATAGACTTTATTCTTGTAGACTTAGTTTTAGTTAGCATATAATAATTTAATTAGTATCTTAATAGTTAGTTTCATTCACAATAACATGTTGGCAACTCAAATTTTTAGGGAGGACACAAGTACATGGGCATCCCAGCAATCAACCAGCAATAATTGACAACAAGTTGTAGTCAAAGGGAGATGTTACTACAATACAATCCCCTGCCACGACAAGGAAGAGTATGTAATAGCAGTAAGCAGTCAAGGAGTTCTTGCCGAGGCAAGGATTCCCTGCCATAGCAAAGTTGAAGAAAGGAAAGATGGCAACAAAAAGTCAAGGAGTTCTTGCCACAACAGAAAATGTCCATGTCACGGCAAGGAGGAACAACATGTAAACACAGGCAAGACTTCTCCCTATCGCAGCAAGCATGACAATTTGTTGCAAGTGTCCACCATCTAGCAAGTGCTTGCCGAGGTAAGACTTCTTCTTGTTACGACAAGCATTATAATTTGTTGCACGTGTCCACCATCCAGCAAGTGCTTGTTGAGGCAAGACTTCTCCCTGTCGTGATAAGCATATTGCAAGTGTCTACCATCTAGCAAGTGCTAGCCTAGGCAAGACTTATCCCTTCCACGACATGCTACTCTCCTCCCCTTACGTGTAAGAAATCTGCCCATTTCAAAACACTAAGTTCCCAACTGTTCACCCCCATCCTCTTTTCAAACACCAAAAACCTCACCCCTTCTCATTTCCAACACAATGAAACATGAGAGAGAGAGAGCCTTTTCCCATCCAACCCATTTCACTCCTCTCCCCCAAAAATCCACTTCATTCATTCATTTCCCTTTGTCCAATCTCCTCTCCCTACACTCGAGTTTCACCCACGCTCATGTCATCCACCTCCAACATTTTCTCCACATCTTCTTCGAATGGGTTCAAGGTTGGGAATGACAACCTTTGTGCAATCAGGTGAGTTTTCGCATTTTTGAGGGCTTTATCATTTTCTTCATCCACTATGCATGATTGGGAGTGCAAGTCCCAATCATTTTTGGAGGCATTTTAGTCTGGATTGGAAGGGTTGGCAGGTGCATGTGAACTGTTTGTTGGAATGCTAAAGTGGTGTGCGTGAGCCTAAGAAGCATTTTCTCAATGAGTTTGCATGATTTTTATGGTGATGTGTGTGTGCATTCTTGGTTCGCATGGCCATTTTTGTATGAGATTTTCACCAAGTTGAAGAGAAATTTGTAAACATCGAAATATATAGTGTGTGCATGTGAAGTGTTTGTGGAATTGCCCCAAGAGGCCACCATTGCATTGTCCAGCTATATTGCTCAAGGTTGCTAGTGTGTGGGGTCATTGCATTGTGTTTGCTCAAGGTTGGCTTCTGTTTGAGGTCATTGGTCAAGGTAGTTGTTATCACTTTTGAGTGGAATTGCAGTGTAAAGTAGTGTTACTTCTAACATACATTGCCATTATGCCTCCTAAAGGAAAGAAAGTAGTAGTTGCAGGTCCCTCTAAAAAGAGGAAGAATACTGATTCTGAACTTGTCATCAAGCCTACCTTTGTCAGTAAAGAAGCTGAAGAAAGACACAAAACTTCAGTAGTATTCAGGATGTGCATATAAGAGAGGAGTTTTCATGAACTAAGGCGTCATATTCTTACTGTGCTCAGAGAGCAAAATTGAGAGGAATTTGCTAAACAACTGGAAGCAGCACTTGTCCCAATTGTACGAGAGTTCTATGCAAATGTGCTAGAACACAAAGAGCACAAAGCCTTAGTGAGAGACAAGTGGGTTCCATTTGATCAAACCATAATTAACCATAGAAATCAATTGCTTGATATTCCCGATGATGATTTCTCAAGGATGGAGGACAATGTTGATTTTGAAGAGATCATCCGAAGCATAGCAAAGATGGGCATAGTATGGACAATCTCAAGAACAGGATTGCACAATTTCTCTAGCAAGAGCTTGACCCTTGAAGGTAAAGTTTGGCATTACTTTATTTTAGCAAAGTTAATGCCAACTTATCATGTTTTGGGTGTTTCCAAAGACAGGTCTATGTTGAACTATGCTATTTAGAAAGGGATGTCCATTAATGTTGGAAAAATAATTGAAGCTTCTATCCTCAGTATGACCCAATTGGCGGTAGTAAAAGGTGGCTTTGGTCATCCATCATTGATTTATGATCTGTGTCTATGAGCAAGAGTGCCATCTAGCTTGTCTTATGAGATTCTACATCCTAAGCATTACAAATGTAATGTTCAACAAGATTCTCCACCATAGAGGCCCTACTGATGAAGAAGCCCCTTTCTGTGGTCATGGTGCTCTAGGTCCTAGCACAACTGCTATAAGAGTGAGTTCATCTGGTCAAGGTGCCAGACCATAAGCCAATGTTGCCACTGATTCACTCTCTAACTTGCGAGATGAAGTGTGAGAAATCAAAGGGCAAATTTCTCAATATTTCGCCTAACCAGGGCAGCTTGCTGATTACTTAATGCAGTGCCATGTTATTTTCGCTGCCGCGCTCCCCATTCTAGTCCAGTTCCCCTAGCTCCTGTATTTACACCTGCGGCTACCGATGAAGCTGACCACAACCAAGCAGCGGAACCTGACGATGAAACTGCTGTTGATAAGGACACTGATGGAGATACAAATGAGGAAGAAATTGATGTTGACAATGGTGAAGATGAAGAATTTGATGAGGATGAGTGAACTCTTTCAGGGAAGTTTTTGCACCTTACATATTCAGTCCACATTAAGGACACTATGTCTTTCAAGTTTGGGGGTATTTCAGCTATTTTTTATGCATTTATGTTTTGTTTAGTTGTGTCTTGTTGAATACTCTATTTGTGTGTGTGTGTGTGTTGCACTACTTGTCTTGTTGAATACTCTATTTGTGTGTTTATTGCAATTCTTATATGTTTTGATTGTTTAGTTTCATATATATAAAAAAATCATAAAAAAATGTGTTTTACATGTTTTCAACATCAATCAGATTCATCATACACTACCAATGATATGTGTGTGACATTTGACAATGGTTAAGTTGAAAATGATAGAAATCATTCTTGCTTGCATGCTTGACTTGAGTCTTTATCTAATTTACTATAGATTCCTTATACACATTGATCACATTGACAAAGCCATTTTTTGAAATCTTTGAATACTTAGCATTAGTTTAGGTGACAAAGTATGCTTAGTTCAATTTGAATTCTAGAATTCATTGTAACTCTTGTTAAGACAAGCACTAGATGTGATAAAAGAAGAAGATTAGTAAAAACTCATTGTCAATTGGGGGGATCACATCCAATGAATTGAAAAAGAAATAAGTTTGGGGGTGTGATGGTAATATAGCCCAAAGATTAGGAGGATCGCATTCTGAAAAATGGAAAAGAATATAAAGAATGTGATAGTAATAGAGCCCACAAAATGAGTAAAGAAATGAATGAGGAAAGTAAAACATCACAAATGCATCAAATGTAGTCTCTCTAGTTTAAATTATGAATTCACAGGGTTGCATTGAACATGTACTACTTGGTTACTTGAATGAATGTAAGTATGAAATGATCTAGATTGAAATGGCTATAACAATTGCACTTGCACATGAAATCTATAGTGGAGAATATGAGGATTAGGTTGAAAGTATAGACATTCATGATATCTTAGTATTTTCTTCTTAACCATGTTCAGTTTATTGAGTTTTTTTATTGATGATTTAGATTGATGTTAGTGTGTTCATAGAGAAGTCTTGTAGTTTGTTTTGCTCAAGAGCGAGCAAATGAGTAAGCTTGGGGGTATTTGATAGGTGAATTTCATTCACTTATATCATGTATGTTCAAACTTAATAAATTGTGAATCCTTGATAAATTTAGATGAATTTAATATGAAATTATTGATTCCTCTATGTCGATGGAAGGTGGGAAAAGAACAGAAACACTAAAGAAAGATGATGCTTAAAGTTTGAAAGAAAGATAACTTGCAAAAGATCAACAAAGGTAGCAATTTAGTGGATAGCAGCAGCTTGCCGAGGCAAGCCATCTCCTTGTCACGGCAAAGCACAATCTACATAAGTGGTGTTCAAGTCAGTAACTTCTTACCATGACAAGGCATTCTTCTGTCGCGGCAAAGAACATGTATTCTTCAAATCTTCATGTGGCAGAGAGTCCCTGCCACGGCAGCAAGGTGCTTGAGATGAAAATCTTGAATTTTTGGATCTTGTCTGATTTATGTAAATGCTCAATCTTAATGAAAGAGGATATAAAAATGAAGTGAGGGCATGTTTTTGGGAGCTCTTGGGCAAGGTTTGGAGGTAGAGAAACAAGTTGGAGAGGCAACTACACAAGATTGAAGGTGAAATCTTATTGTAAAAGGGAGAAGATGACCTGCATTGTATTGAGTTTTGTGAAGGGAGTAACTTCCTTTTTCATTATGCACTAAATCTTTCTTTCTAGGGTGAAGATGTAACCCTCTCTAATACATTTTGTTATTTGGGAATGTTGACTCTTTAATGCAAATTAGTTATTTTCATTCATTGAGTTATTTACTTTCATTTGGTTTGATATATTGCTTGATCACCAATATTACAAATCACATTGATT
>JAYJMB010001482.1:0-16576 GCA_036873735.1 Pouteria campechiana
CCCCCCCCCCCCCCCCCCCCCCACACACACACAATGACTCCTTTCCTAAAACCTATAAGAGGAAACCCAAACCATTCAACTAATTCTACTACCTCTTCACTTCTCTTTTTTTTAAAAAAAAATATCTCCGATTGCCATTTATCTGATGTAGGATTTTTTTTTCCTCTTGTAATCTATATTTTTTGACAAGAATCCTTTCTATATGTAATTTTGGTAATATTTCGTACTTGCAATTTTGGTCATGACAGGCTAGGTTTTGTATTTGTAATATTGGTTAAGATAGTCTATGTATATTTATTTTATTTCTTTTCACCTTTTTGATTATGACAAAAAGGGAGAGAAAATGTAGTGAAATCTATGCGATGTAGTGCACCCATTCAGGGGGAGTTGCACTAAATTAATAGAAGAACATCAAACATGCATTTAGCCGCTTAAAATTTTTTTAGTTGCATAGTTTTGAAATGTATATGAAATGTATATCACTCAATGTTTTGTCATCATCAAAAAGGGGGAGAATGTTGAACATACACTATTATCTAGATTGATTTTGATGATGAACATTCTTAACCAAGTATATTTTGATGATGAGCAAAGACATGGGTGAAACACTAAGGTACTAGCAAATTATTCTCAAATTTTTTGTAGAAATATTTCCCAAACTAATCTTGAGAATAAACTTCATGATGCTTAAAGGAAGAAACCAAGTAAATGCTCAAGAAAACTATATATATAAATTACAAATATACTTAAAAGAAGAAAATAAAAAAATTCAGAGTTTAAGAAAACTTCGGAGTCAACTTAAGAGTTGCTCAATTTCTTTGGAGACAAAAAGGATATCCCTTCGGAGCCAATGAAGCATTTCAAAGATAGAGGGAAATCCATTCAGAGTTACGAAGCCACAAGCTTTGAAGTTAGGAAAAGCATTTTGAAGCCACCGGAGCACTTTGAAGATAGAGAAAAACAACTTCAAATTAATTGAATTGCTTTAGAGTCACGAGCTTACAACCTTAGGAGTCGGTTGAAGCACTTCGGAGTCACAAACTCACAAAACTTTGGAATTGAGTCAAGTACTTTGGAGTTGACAACGTACTTCGGAGACAATGTTGAGAGCCTTTGGAGTTAACAGGACAGTCTTCGGTGAATGCCAATTGTCGAATTCAGAGGACAAGCACTTTGGAGCCAAGTAAAATTTTTCGGAGACAGAAAAGTACTTCGAAATTTAGACTTAGTTACTTCGGAGACAAAGAGGAACTTTGGAGTTAGAAAAGAAACACCTCAGAGTTAAGACAAATACTTTGGATTCGACAAGACACTTCAAAGTTAGTTCCTTTGGAATCACAGGTTAAGCTCTTCGGACACAGTGAACTCCTTCAGAGTCAAATCCTACCATCTTGACATGACTCGTTGCTATCGCACCACTTCAGAGCCTCCAAAACATATCTTTGGTGCATCCAAAGATACACTGATGTGTGAGTTGTGTGAGAAACTTCATATCACTTAAATCTTGGAGGATCTGGTGCTAAATCATAGACTCGAAAACCATGCTAAAAAGTATAACAATTATAAATTTGAACGGTTCTCTGCATTAAATGATTCTCACTTACCACATCAGAAAAAGTCAGAAGTTTCAATATAAAATAAGTAAGAATGAAGAAAACAAGGAGATCATTCTGAGAAACAAAAGAGCATTTACTAAGTCTTTAAGGCTTTTCTTCCACAATTTCAACTCCACTGCAACTCATTCAAAGAAGCAGTCAAAGCTATTTATTCAACCACTTCTAGATATTGAATCTTATCATTTTATTGTTATAATAACTGTGTTTATTGCTTCTAAAAATGGTATATTGATATGCATATCTATGTACGCTAATTGTCCATAAATTGGTTTGCATACACTGCTGTGATTTAATCTAAATTAATTGTTATACTTATATTATTTAATTAGTTAATAGTCAAAAATTATTTTAATTAAATAATTAGCTAATACTATCAACTATAAACTCAAAATAATTACTTAAAAATGCATTTTTGATGTTGTGCCTTATATAAGTTTCAATCAAAATAATTTTTTATATTTCAGTTAGACAAATAATATCAAATATAATGATTGCTTGGAATGGATAAAAATGCTGAAAATAATGCTTGTATATTTTTCATCTGCTTTTATTTTAAGATTTTCCAGTTTGGTGTTTACCATCGACATGTATATTGCTTTCAAAATCTTCATTGGTATGGATTACTGAAATAGATCAAAGTTTTTATGCGAGCACGCTCCGCACTAAGAAGAAGCCATTATTTAAGCTTGACTTCGTTATCAGGATAACGAAGTCATATATTTTAAATCTTGTAACAGATTTTTATAGTCGGTAGGAAGTCTTCTATTTCTAATCTTGTAAAGATTTCTGATAGAAATTTCCAAATAGATATCGTGCTGCATTTTATTTCGAACATCGGTGTAATTCTTTTTATATTTTCCCATGATCATGGTTGAATTTTTGTTTTCCTTAGACTAATAAAATTTCACTTTTCAAAAATAAAAATTATGCTAATGTTTTCATAGTAAGGTCCTATATAATAGACATTATTTGAAAAAAAATCTTTTAGTAACCATAAAAGCATTACTTTATATTCTAAATAAATGTTAATTTCACAATATTAAAAAACATTTACATCTATCATTTAGGTGGGCCATGCCAAAATAAAAATTATGAAAATTCAATATTTAGTGTCAAAAATATAATATGTCCCACCTTTGTGAGTCTAAAATTTTTATTATTCATTTTCTAGTCAAAATATGTAAAATTAATGATTTAGATAATATGTAGTTTCATATAAAATAATATGGTCTCAAAATTATTTTGATGATAGAACCATCTTCTTCCATGTTTTTATTTGCTGTGGTCAATATAAGTGTCTGATTTTGATGAATTTTTCTACGAAAAAAATATGTTTAAACCATTTTATATGGTGGGATAATCATGCATTACAAATGAATTATCGTTATCTTTTAACTACTTGTATTTATTCAGTTAGTAGTTGACATCATTCCTTATCTTGCTTATATTCTCTACATCTTTATTTTCCTTTCTCTCTACATTTTATAACTATTTAAATATTTAACTTAAGAACCTGAGAAGTTGCATATAAATAGAAACCATCAACTATTTTTCAATACCAAATTGAATGTCTCAAATATATATAAAAAAAAGAAAAGACTCAAGTGGGTGACATAAATTAAAAGGTCTGAAAACCTATATTTTTAAAAGATGGCTAACCATATGAATAATTTTTCTGTGATTTTTTATAGAAATCTATATAAATTCGCATATCACATCTAATTTAAAGATTTAATTAAAGAAATAGATATAATCTGTTTGTAATCAGGTCTGTCCAGTTCCATTTGTTTATATCTATAATTAAATAAATAGATATAATCTTCAAAATTAAAGATATAGTGGGATAATCATGCGTTACAACTATCCGATTCCATTTCCCTCGGAAGTTTTGCATGGATCATGACTAATGAAATTAAAGTAGCTAAATATTGCTAATATGATCGTAGATGTCCTCTTCACAAGACTCATGCAATAAGTATTAATTCGTTGATTTAAGACATTTATTGACATTGATGTAATAAAAAACATGCAACTAATGTTTAATGTTTAATATTTATTATGTAATATTTATGAAAATGTTTAGGATGGAAGAATCAACTCCTATGGAGCTTAATGGTAAGAGTTCTCATAAAAAACAGAAAGCTCAATGGAATGAGAGAAGTTTAGAAGCTTTCTTAGCATGTGTAAAGGAGGTGTGATTTGGGAATCAGCCAGGAACACACTTCAATAGATTGGGATGGAAGAATATTATAGTTAATTTCAATGCATCAACAGGAAGAATTTATGATTACAAGTAGCTTAAAAATAAATGGGATAGATTGAAGATAGAGTGGCAAGTGTGGGACAAATTAACGGGAAAAGAAACTAGATTAGGATGGGATTTTCTAAAGATGATTGTGTAGGCTAGTGATGAATGGTGGAACAAAAAATTACAGGTTAATTTAATTCCTTTATATTCATAATAATTTATCAAATTAATAGTAATTTAATATTTTTTTATTATTAAAATGCAAGAAATTCTAGAGGCAGCAAAATTTAGGGAAAGAGGATTACAGTTTAAAGATAACATGGAAATTCTATTTAAAGATGTGATCGCTACTAGTGATAAGGCATGGGAACCATCCTCTAGAGTATTTCCTTATGATGAGGAAGGGACCTGTGACCAAGTTGATTATGAGGTTATTGAAAAAAATGATATTACAGAATAATGGCAGGGATTAGACAACATCCCTATGGACGACAATCTCTCTAATATTGGTAAAGAAGGCGATAAAGTTCAAATTATAGAAAAAAGAAAAAGGCAGAAGTAAACAAATGAGAAAGAGAGGAGCAAGAAAAGTACTATTATACAAATGACAAATTGCATGGAGAAGTTAGTTGAAGTAGTACAAGCTTGTAGCTTTGAGGATAAGAGAATGAAAGAAGAGAAAACTAGTGTTGAAAGTATAATAGACATTATTCGTATATTACCTGGAATGGAGGTGGGAAGTGAATTTTGGTGGAAAGCAATTGATAGACTATTTGATAAGGCAAATAAAGAGATGTTTCTTGCTCTGAAGGACAGATCGAGTGGCTAAAAAGAAAGACAAATTAATTCAATTTGGATTAAAAACCTAGTTTTTGTGATTTTTAAGAATGACATATTATGGAAAATGTCATATATTTTTATGGTATTAACATATGTTTGAAGCATATTGTTATGATTTTGATCCTTTTTTGGGTATGTTAGTTAAATATCATGAAATGAAGTTTGAATTTTTATAGAATATTATTATGATTGATTTTAAATATTATTATAATTTATTATGATCCTTTTTGGACATCTCAATTAATTATTATAAAATGTAGGTTGAATTTTCATGAGATATTATTGTGGTTAATTTTAAATGTTTTTATGATTCATTTTGAATTTTTTGGACATCTTAGTTGATTAGCATAAAATGAAGTTGGAATTTTCATGAAATATTATTGTCATTGATTTTGATCTTTTTCAATTAATTATTATGAAATGAAGTTTGATTTTTATGCAAATCATTATTGTGATTGATTTTATTATTTTTAGTATAACAAGTATGTTGTCAACCAATGATGATGAAAGTAAATGTGATGATGTTGTTAAAATATCATCTATTGGAGCAATATTTGTTGTTGCATATTATTCAAAATTTTGCCTCAAGCAACCATGTAGAACAACGTTATATAGTGGCTTCCAATTTGTTAGGGATATACAACTTGGTCATGAAATACGTTGTCATGAGAGCTTTAGGATGGAGAAGCTCACCTATTTTGTAATGCTTTGGTTGATAAGTATGTATTAAAAAATACTAAAATAATGAGGGTTGAGGAAATGGTTGGGATGTTTTTATGGACTATAGGTCAAGGGGTTGGAAACAGAATGGTATAAGAGCGTTTTCAACATTCAGGCAAAATAGTTAATAGACATTTTTTTGTCGTTCTTAAATCAATCTTAAGAATGTTAGTTGACATATTAAAGCATGAAGAATCACACTTTAAAAATATCCCTCATGGAAGAGAAAATGACAAAAGATATTATCCTTATTTTAGAGAGTGTGTAGAAGCCATTGATGGTACACATATTTCTGGTGTTGTTCCCTATAGTCAGCAAGGATGATGTATAGGTAGAAAAGGTTTTCCAACACAAAATATAATGGCAGCTTATGATTTCGACATGTAATTTACATTTACATTGGTTGGATGGGAAGGAAGTGCTCATGATGGTTGAATATTTGTTGAAGCTCTTAGGTACAGACAATTCGATTTTCCTCATCCACCTTCAGGTTTGGATATATTATTTTAAGATTTTCTATGCTTTTATAGTAATTTGGAAATACTAATAAATATTTTTAATTTGAATTGATAGGAAAATATTATCTTATTGATGCAGGCTATCCAATGCCTATTGTGTATTTGGGACCATATAAAAATCAATGATATCATATACCTGATTTTAAGCGTAAAACTGGTTTTGAAAATTAGGATGAAGTATTCAATTATTATCACTCAAGTTTGAGAGGCATTATTGAAAGGACATTTAGCATATGGGAAAAAAGATTTGCTATTTTAAAAAACATGCCAGCTTACCCATATGATACCTAAATTCATATTATTGTTGCAACTATGGTTATACATAATTTCATGTGAAAGAGTAGTAGAATAGATTTTGAATTCAAAAATTATGATAACAAGAAGAAAATATTATTAGAAGAAGATGCGAATGCTAATCATTTAAATGTTATGGCTTTATAAGCAAATGTCAATGACTCATCTCTGGAAATGCTAGCTTTGCATGATCAAATACGAAATGAGATGGTTAAGGATATGTTTAATGTTTAGGTTAATATTATAAAGCCTTTTAAAGATTCTATTTTTATTACGTATGGTTTATGTTTTGATGGCAGTGTCAGATGAAACATTTGATATTGATGACCAGTTCTTATCTCATTTACATGGTGTGATTTCCTATTTATTTAAAATTTTTTAAATACTTTCGAGTAGATTTGATGAATAGTCTTCCTATTTTTATGCAGTGGATTATTATGATAAATTTTCTTAATAATTTATTTATTATCTACTATAATAATGTAGTCTTGTAAAATTACTATTTATTTAATTATAAAAAATTCTTTAATATGTAAAATAAAAATTATTTATAAAAATATTAATCATATATTAAATCAAAATTTATAAAAATAGTGTTAAGATTTATATGCAAACACTTTAAAATAATAAGTAAATAAATAATATTTATATTTATTTAAGATTATCTTTGAAAATTTGGTTATTTATATAAATCTTTTGAAAATAATTGTAATAAAGTTAAAGTATAATTCTTTTATCTTTTTTTGTCATTTGCATAATAAAAGTACTTTCATTGTGTTATAGCCAAACAAGTATGTAATAATGCTAAAACTACTTTTAAAAAACATCCTACTTGAAGTACTTTTTACTTAAGTTCTATTGTAAAAGCACTTTTTCAAAAAGTGCTTAAATTACACAGTGGGGCCAAATAAAGCTTAAGAATCAAAGAAAATTTTATTTTATTTTATTTTAGTACAACCAGAGTTACAAATAAAGATATTATTAAAGATATTGCAGTATGCACTAACGTTGAGAAAGGTGTAGCAGAAATGAAATGGTTGGAAGAAAAAGTGGGATCAAAGAGATTGTGGTAGACCCTGATTATGATCCTTTGAAGTGTTTGGAATCATGCATAAGCATGCATCTATTATATTTGGAAGGTCACATTGGAGGAGCTGAAGTTTTGGATGAAAGAGAGGGGGATTGCTTCTAGTGCTACTTCTCCCTCCTAGTCCTAAACCACAAAGGGTGGTAACATGGCTAATTTGACCTTTGGACTCCTATGAGGATGGTTTTTGAGATCTCTAAAGAACATTATATTTCTTATAGATTTTCATTTAGGCTCTTTTCTTCTTCTTCAAAAACATCATGAGATTGAGTAAATTCATCAGAAGAACTATCTCTAATCCAAAACATCATAACCACTACTTTATCCTTTTTACTTTCCGTAAGTGAGCTTTCTTCTGCATACATCTCTTTTTCAATTTCTCTGCTCTTGATCTCTACTCAGAAATGGAATTTCTTCTAGATTTCACTTTTGCATTAGCAACGAGAGGATGAGGATGAGTTAAATAAGTATTACTGCTAATAGTTAGTCGGTTGAAAAACTGGTTTCTACGAGCTTCTAGTACATTTTCAATGAATTTTGTAATAAATGTTTGCTAAACTTAGTCAATAGATAAGAATGCCAGTAAAGAATGTTTTAATTCTTGCATTAAAATAGATTTACTCTCATAAATAGGAGTTTTGGAAGTTTAAGAAGATAATCAATAGGATTTGAAAATATAGGCACAAAGATGATGTGGCAAAGTCTGGAAACATATTTTTAGACATAAAGGATTGTGTTTGAAAGTGAGATTGAGCAAAGTCCAAACTTAACATAGGACATGATTGGCTATGTCTGTAAATATGATTTCGGACATGCATTTAGAAGAATCTATGTATAAAATGCTTAATTGATAGAGCATACATACATTTATGTCATTCAATTTTTAAATATTCATTCAAATCATATAAAGTATAAAGGGATGATCAAGATGTTTCATTATGCAAATGGATCAATCACTCCTAGTTCCTTTCTAATCATACAAAATTCTCTCCTCTGAGAGTGGCTTAGTTAAGATGTCTACTAAATATTTTTCAGTTGGTACATATTCCAAGCAAACATAGTGATTCTGGAAATGATCTCTAATGAGTGATGACTGATTTTTATATGTTGAGATTTAGAATGCACAGTAGGATTCTTGGTTAGATTTATAGTACTTGTATTGTCACATCTAATGGGCATATCAACAAATTTTAGACCATAATCTCCAAGTTGCTATTTCATCTAGAGAATATGTGCATAGCAACTTCCAGCTGCAATATATTCAGCTTCAACATTTGACAATGCAATAGATGTCTGCTTCCTGGAGAATTATGATGTGATCATGTTTTCAAGAAATTGATGAGTTCTAGAGTTACTCGTTCTATCTAAACTTTCATAGCATGCTTAACGAAGAGATTTTTTTCTACTTTGCCCCTTTAGAATCCTTTTTCAATCAAAAATTTACTTGGCCTTTCATACCATGCTTTAGGAGCTTACTTTAATCCATAAAGGGCTTTGTTAAGTGTGAAGACATGGTTGGGATCATGAGGATCTTCAAACCTAGAGGGTTACTTCATATATACTTCTTCATTAATGAAACCATTCAAAGATGCATATTTGACATCCATCTGGTAAAGTTTAAAATTCATGAAAGATGCAAATGCCAACAACATTCTTATGGCTTTTATCCTAGCAACAGGGATGTATGATTTATCAAAATCAATTCCTATATCTTGATAGTATCTCTTTGCTAGTATTCTTCCCTCATTTTTCACAACCAATCCAGATTCATCTAGTTTCTTCCTGAAGACCCACTTGGTTCCTATAATTGATTAGTGATTTAGTCTTGGAACTAAAATCCACACATCATTTCTTTTAAATTAGTTCAATTCTTCTTGCATTGCTAATATCCAATTCTCATCTTCTAGTGCATGGTCAGTGCCAATTAGCTTTATTTGAGAAATGAAGATAAAATTATCACAAATTTGGTGATACAATGATCTAGTTCTAACTCTATTATATACATTATCAATTACTTGGTTTTTATTATGATCATGCATGAATCTCCAATCTATAGGAAAAAAAGATTTACCTTCTTTATATACCCCACTAGTGGATGATTCAAATTATCTGTCAGCTCCATCCCTTGCTATTTCTGTTTGTGGAGTTTATTTATCTTGATTCTACAAGTTCATTCTTTCCACATCTGTTGTAAGTTTGTTTGCTTCATCTTCAAGATTTTGTGCTCTTTTCAACCAGTTAGAAGATTCATCAAATTTGACATGAATAAACTCTTCTACAATTTCCATTACTCATGTTGTAAATTCTAAAGGCTTTACTATAATGGAATAGCCAAGGAATATTCCTTCATCAGATTTACTATCAAAATTTTCAATATTTTCTTTTCCATTGTTGATAATGAAACATTTATAGCCAAAAGTAAGGAAAAATGATATGTTGGGTTTCTTGCCATAATATAATTCAAATGGAGTTTTGTTGAGTATAGGCATAGTATGAATTCTATTTATAATAAAATTGGTGGTATTCATAGCCTTAAACCAAAAGTATTATGGCAGATTATATTCACGTAACATGGTTTTTGCCATCTTTTGTAAGGTTCTATTTTTTTTTGCTAGTCCATTCTACTATGGTATTCTTAGTGCAGTGAAAGTTTAAAAGATACCATTATTTTCACAGCAACCTATGAACTTATGATTTTCAAATTCTCCACCATGATCAATCCTAATGGCAATAATATGAGAGCTTTAGTCATTCTTCACTCGTTTAAAAAAGATTTTAAAGAATAAGAAAGCCTCATCTTTAGATGAAAGAAACATCACCCAAGTATATCTACTGTAGTCATCAACAATGATATATGTGTAATGTTTCCCTCCAAGAATCTTGGCTCTAGTTGGTCCAACTAAGTCCATATATAGCAATTGAAGTGGCCCTGTTGTGTGTACTTCTTTGTTTGGCTTGAAAGATTCTTTTGCATGCTTTCCTTTTAGACATGCATCACACAACTATCCTTTGTCAAATTTTAGTTTAGGTAAGCCAACTACAGGATCCTTTCTGTACAGTCTTTCTATTATGTTTTTGTTGGCATGTCCCAGCCTTCTATGCCATAATAAGGACTCATCATGATTGATAAGACATTTACCTTGGGTATTAAATAGGTCTACTATATACAAATTTCCTTGCCTTTTGCCCAGAATTATAATTGTGTCATTCTGATATAAGACTAAACAAATGTGAGATTCAAACATAATATTGTAAACTATCACAAAATTGACTAAAACTTAGAATATTATGCTTTAGTCCTTCAACAAAAGTACGTATGAAATAGTAGTAAATTGTGGTTGTCTGACCTTACTACCTTTCCCATTATCTCTGAAGGTTACTATTCCACCATGTCTTTCTTTTAATTCAATGAACAACTCCTTCTCTCTTATCATGTGTCTTGAGCAACCACTTTCAATGTACCACATGTTGCTTCTTGTTGCTCTCAGACACACTTGCAATAACAAGATTAGGATTTAATCTTTGTTACCCATTTGGGAATGGGTCTAGGTGGATTAGTGGCATTAAAATTTGGTATCATTTGTTATTTGGGTGCCACTATTTAAATTTTAGGAGATTATATTGCATTTACTAGTTTTTCAATTGTCTTAGGAATCCAAACCATGATTTGTTTGGCCCTTTGTTTTCTTCTAGAGTTGTAGTTCTTTTTCTTGTATTGCTAACCACCTTTACTTTTTTGTTTCATTCTAAACAATATGGTGGTTAAGGTTTATCTCAGGGCATTGTTTTTTGCCTCAACCTGCTCAAATTTTTGAATGGTGCATTGATCAATTTTAAGCATGTAGTTCTCATCTTTCAAATTAGAGCATTTATTGGTAACTTTCAATAGCTCTTTCTTTGTCTCCTTATATTTGGCCTTTAAAATAATTCATTAAGAAAACTTTGAGATTCAAGTTTAGAAGTTACTTCATCTTCATGGATGGCCATGAAGCTGATTTCGGCATGGTGTTCTCCTTGATCTTCATTTGTAGGGGACAATCTACTAAATTTTGTTTCATGTCCATCTTAACTTTCTCTTGCTCTTTCATGTAACATATTTTCAATCATTTTCCATGCTACAAGTGCTTTCTTTTTATTGTAGTTGTTTCAATTTTTCTTTTTAGAGAATAAGTTGTGCCTTATGTTATATTGGTCCCCTTGTCTCTTATTAGGTTCTTGATAGTTATAACTCATGTGGCCAGTTTTTCCACAATTATAGCATTTAGGAGCATCTTTTCTTTTGTCTTTGTTTCTAAAATTTCTGGAATTACTTTCAGTCTTTCTTCTAAACATGGTTTTGAATCTTCTACTTAGCATAGTCATGCTATCATCATTTTCAATGTCGCTTATTGATGTTTCACTTTGTGAGTCATCTTTTAATTCAACTCTAAGTGCTATTGATTTCTTTTCTTTTGGTTCTTCTAGAGCTTTCTGCTTCATTAGAACTTCATGGGTCATAAGTGAACCCATTAACTCTTCAACTTTCATTTTGTCTATCTCTCTTGCTTCCAGGATAGCTATAACTTTTTCCATCCACTGTCTTTGCAAAGATCTTAGAATCTTTTTCACCATTTTGGATTCTTCATATTTTTCACCAAGGCTGCTTAACCCGTTGGTGATCTTTTAAAATCTTCCATTTTTGATATTGTTTCATTGTCTTGCAGATGGAAGGCTTCATATTCCTGCATAAGTGTATTAATTTTGGTCTCCTTGACCTGATTAGTACCTTCATGTTAAGCTTATACCAGATTTCTTTTGCAAAGCCACAGGTAGAAATCTTTTTAAATTCTGAAGGTTATAATGCACAGTAGAGGCTATTCTTAGCTTTAGCATCTCTTTCTACTAATACAATATCTTCATCACTATATTTATCCTCTGTGTTCATAATAGTCTTTCCATCTTTGATGATTTGCTATAACTTATAGTCAGTGGCTATCAAAAAGTTTTGCATATGCATTTTCCATTACCCATGGTTAGTGCCATAAAAAAATGAGGGTCTGGTGGTTGACTGTCCTTTAACTATGGTGTAGTGGATAGTTTTGGCCATAGGGATACTTCAAGCAATCAAAATATTTGGTAATCAATGTTAACTATTGAAGTCTGCTCTGATACCAATTGTTGGTCCCATCCTAAGGTAGCTCAAGAAGAGGGGAGGAGGGTGGATGAATTGAGCATTTAAAATCTTGACCAATACAAAATCAAAGTGCTATAATAATTATGTAATGAATCATGTAGCATAAATCACAAAGATATTTTATAGAGGTTCAACTCACACACGACACCTACTCATCTCTCTGAGTCAGCTTCACTTACTGTACTCAAGTTCGACTAATCACCAGTTGGTTTTCTCAAGCTTACCAATGAACTCTTTACACAGGTTGGTTTTTCAGAAGCTTACCAACAAACTGATACAAAGGTTGGTTTTCTGAAAGCTCACCAACAAACTTATCCTAATTGATTTCCCAAGCTAACCAATAAACTTGTACATGGTTAGCAAGCCCCTCGCTTGCTATCCCAATCAATAAAAAGTGTACAATAAGAAATATCTCTTACATAGGCTAGGTTTGTACAAAATTAAGTGCAGTAGTAAAATATATATTAATAAATACAGAGAATTTCAAACTCCCTTAAGTTGCTGCAGAAGATAAGCTTTGAATGTAGATGGCTTTCTGGCACTGTGGATTTGGAAGAAAACTTAATGTCTGAAAGTAAAATGCTCTTTCTTTCCTTTCCTTATTTTTCTCAGTTTTTTTTAGAATGACCTTTCTTTCCTCCTTTTATAACCGAGTATGAATTCTGCCCATTGGAGAAGATGAGGTTCATTTAATGCAAGTGAATTGATAGAATATTTTGTCTGTTAGGGCTGTTCTTGTGGGTTTTCATGTTTGAGATCTATTAAACCATGTTTGAGTTCAATTTTTGTGTCTGGAGTTAAGTTTTTGGACTTGCTTTACTCATTCAGCTAGAATCTGATTATTTTATCCATGTCTTAAGATGAACCATCATGTCTGGGTTCAAATAGTCATGTCTGGAATTAAATTTCAGACTTGGACTGGTGCTTAGCTTGCAACTAACTTCTTTCTTCTATGTCTGGAAATGATTTGCCATGTCTAATTTTGAGAGGCCATGTTTGAAATTATTATTTCAGACTTGAATGAACCATTTAGCTTGTAATAATGTGTTTAGCCATGTCTTAAGGTGAATCACCATGTCTAGAAATGTTTTGCCATGTCTAGAGTTAAGATTTCAGACTTGGATTGGTCCTAGTTGCATTTTGTTGCACGACTTGATCCTAGCTATGTTTGGAGTTTAGCACATGAGTTTTTTAGATTTGGTTTTCTGGACACATTCTTCTCTTCAGTTTTCAATAATTTTTTATCTGGATTTTATGTCCGAGAATGAATTTTATAGTTCCACAGTTTGGCTTCTTGTTCATTAATGTTTGGGTCTTGTTTCATATCTGGATGTTCGACCTTGATTTTTTTTGTTTGTTTCTTTGTTTGAGTGTGAAACATATATTTTTTCTTCATTTTGAGGCTTTGATCTTTGTTTGACTTTGATCATAAGTCTGAATAACTTTACAGCATTTTTGAGAATGTTTAGGAGTTGTTTCACATACTGTTTCTTCAAAGTTTCAGTGTCATTCTTTCTTATTTGAGCATTTACGTTTCCTTCTTCATATATTTGTGCATCCTGTCTCTATTGTAGTTTCATATGTGCTATCCACTTATGTTATTTCCCTGATATATTATTTGTTACTACACACTTGGGAAATAAAGATTAGTAGCTTAAATTTTCACTCATATGCTTTTGCTCATCATAAAAACTTGGCTGGTTAGTAATGTTCATCATCAAATCAAGCCTACTAAATTGGTTTGGTTAAACACATATTCCACAAGTCATAATTTAGAAAAATTATATGATAGTAAATGCTAATTAATGAAGTATACAACTCATATGTTAGCTTCTTCTCGTCAATCTTTGCAAACACTCACTATGGTGAAACTTCCGCAATTTCTTCCCTTCTCCACCATTTAACTTCACCAATTTCAACATTTTCTTTGCTTGCTAAATGCTCCATTACTAATTTTCTCACTTTAATCCACCAAAATCTGATGCAAAAATGGATTTCCCAAGAGGCTAGTGATGAGATGGGTTTAGGGGTAACAAAATGGGGGTAGTTGGGGTTGGTGGATCAATTTAAGTTGCTCCATTTATAGCGCTCTGGTTGTGCACACGTGCACATGCAACCCATTTTCCTCCACTTTTTACAGCTTTTTCACCATAATGCTTTCTTATGAACCATAATTCACTTGTCATTAATCATGTTTATCATGATTTCATCAAGTTATATTCTTAATTTCATTAAAATCTTTCTACCTAAACATGCTAATCAATTTCAAGGTAAAGAAATAATTGACTCATACCTCAAAATTTCAGGGTGTTACATTCCACCCCATTATAAAATGTTTCAGTCTCAAAACTTAGATGAATAGATAAGGATATTGAGCTTGCATCATATCTTTAAGTTCCCAAGTCGCTTCTTCTTCCATGTGATGACTACACTGAACTTTTTTGTGGTGAATAACTTTATTTCTTAGTTATTTTTCCTTGCTATCCAGTATATGAAGTGGTTGTTCTGTACATTGCAAGTTTTCACCCACTTGAATTTCTTCTGGTGGCAATACATGAGAAGGATCTGTCTTATATTTTCTCAAAGATGATATGTGAAATACATCATGAATTTTACTCAATGAGGGTGGTAATGCAATCCGACATGCTACCTTTCTGATCCATTCCAAAATCTTATAAGAGCCAATATACCTTGGGGCTCAATTTTCCTTTTGTACCAAATTGTATCACCCCTTTCATTGGAGACACTTTTAAGAAAACTTTGTCTCTTACTTGAAATTCAAAGTCACACCTTCCTATATTAGCATAGCTCTTCTAACGTGATTGTATAATTTGGATATTTTCTTTCATTTGAGCCACCTTCTCTATTATATCTGCAATCATCTGCAGCCTCACTAGGGCATGCTCACCCACTTTAGTCCAATACAATGGTGATTTACATTTACATTTACATCTATATAAAGCTTCAAAAGGAGTCATTTAGATATTAGAATGATAACTATTATAATAAGTAAATTTAACTAGAGTCAAATACTAGTTCCAAGCCTTACCCCACTTAAGAACGAATGCCCTAAGTATGTCTTCCAACTGCTGATTCACCCTTTCAGTCTGTCCAATGGTCTAAGGGTGATAAATATTGCCAAAGTCAAGACATGTCCCCATGGCTTTGTGTAATGCTTTCCAAAATTTAAACATAAACATTGATCCCTAATCTGAAATAATAACTTTAGGCATACCATGTAATCTCATAATTTCTTTTTGATAAATCCATGCATACTTTTCAATAGTGAAAGTAGTTTTAACTAGTATAAAATGAGCCACTTTTGTTAGTCAATCTATAATCACCTAGATACTATCCAATCTCGCTTTTGTTTTTGGCAAGCTTGCAATAAAATCCATAGTAATATCTATCCACTTCTATTTAGGAATTTCTACAAGCTGTAACAAATGCCTTTGGTGCTCCGCTTTCAGTCTTTGGCATATCAAACACTTAGTCACATATCTGACTATATTATTTTTCATGCCAGTCCACCAATACTGAGATTTCAAAGCATGATACATCTTGATGCTACCAGAGTGAATGGTATAGGGTGAATAATGCACTTCCTCTAATACTTTTGGTATCACTACAGTTCATTTAGGAAGTACCATTCAATTTCGATATCTCAAAATGCCACCTGTACCTAACAACAAATCAAGTAGTTCATTTCTCTGGACTTTATCTTTTAATTTTTGGAATTCCTCATATGTGTTATCTTCTATGACTGTTTGTAAGGCCCTAGAAATTTCAAAAATGTAAATGTTCACTCTTGTAAAGTTTTAGAAACTTTTACAATGCGACATATTGTACAATTTAATTTTTGAGGAAGTTTATTATCAAAAAATTATATAAATGAATGAAATACCTATATTAATGTGAGGAGGATGAGGATATATGTTAATTAATAATTAATAGGTGAATAAGAATATTAAATTACATGTGGAAAGCCAAAACAATGAGTTACCGGTAATTTTTGGTAAATTTTAGTTAAAATCAAATTTAATTGATAAATAAATAATAAAAGTATGCAAAGATTATATT
>JAYJMB010001483.1:0-16575 GCA_036873735.1 Pouteria campechiana
CATAATATCATTTCTATAAATCATTCTCACTATTCCTCAATAATCAAATAACCTTCCCATAAACAAAACATTAAGTAATTCCATCTAAATACATGTCAAAACTAAAGAAATATGGGATATGCACTATCCCCAACCAAAACATAAATCCCTGGTTAAACAAATGAAATATTTCATATAGCCAAAAAAAGAGCCTACTTTAGTGTAGAATCATAACACCATACCAAAACAATTCTTTAAATTCTTTAACTCCAAATCCAAGTTCAATTGGCCCTGCATATATCATATATATCATAAATTCAAGACCACTTTGTTTCTTATTGAAGTAATTCAACAAACATATAACACGCATCGCTTAACATTTTCATTAAGACACAACCTCTAAATTCCATTTCTAGTTATACATAATCGCTTTACAACTCAATTAACATTAAATTTGCAATAACACTAAGTTAATTGAGTTCTTAATCTATTCCAACTATTGCATAATGTCATTATATATGAAATCCCCAATTTACTATTCACTTTGATTACTATTTTCTTTATGAATCACAACATAATTTGATTTTCTTACATTTAAAGAATGTCAAAAACACTACAATTAACCAATTAATCATCCTTTCCCTGATTCTCACATCAATCCATATCTAATTCCCCCAAAAAGTTACTGTTCATAGTTTACTTCAAACCCTAACATAGCAAACCAAAAATTCTCATGCCCAATTCCATTCTAAACCACTATTATGCATGGATTAATCATTTTCCCTATGGTTTTACACATGAATCCCTACTAATTTCCCAAAAATCACTGTTTATAGTCCATACAAAACCCTAGTTAACAGAAAATCACAAAAATAACTTACCATGAAATATATGTGTGTCTTCCATTCATGAATGAGAATCCACGTCCAAAGCTACCATTTGCCCTTTCCATTTGTAAGAAATCGATGCTGCCTCCATTTCCCACCATCCAAATCCTAAAAACCCAAGCTGAGAAATATGCCAACGCGATTACCCACCTAAATCAAGTTGTTTCCTAACTAATCAAGCAAGAAAATTGGTTAAACGGGGTTTAAGGTAAAGGGTATAGGAGTAGGGAAGAAAATGAAATAAAAAATAAAATGGAATGGGGTTTGGGGGTTTAAAAAATTGCATTTTTTTGGTGCTCCAACACTTCACAGAACCCTTGTCGTGGCAGGGAAATGTCTTGCTATGGCAAGGCCTCGTTGGACGGCCAAAAAATACACTTTTGGAGGCCTTGCCACAGCTGGAAATTAACCTTGCCATGGCAGAAAATCACCTTGCTATAGTAGAAAATGGCCTTGCTATGGCAAGGTCTCACTATTTGCCCAAAAGTGGATTTTCTGAAGGTTTGCCAAGGCAGAAAAACTCCTTGCCATGACAAGGTCATGCTGTCCGACGTAGTGTTACAATTTTTATCATAACTTTCACATACGATGTCTAAATGATATGATTTTTGAGGAATTGGAAAGATAACTTCAAGGAATACAAATTTCAATTTAATAAAATTTTCCAAATCAGCCCAAAACTATGTCAAAAAATTCAATAAATTTGACCCATAACATTCATTTTGTTATTTTTTAGTCATTTGGAATAGTTTTGATGTATTAGTCATAACGTCCTCGTATGATATCCGGATTGAATGATTTTTCTTCCATTGGATAGATAATTTCATGATCTACAACTTCTATGTTGAATACATTTTCTAATTATTCCATTATCCAGGTCAAAAGTCAATCACAATGAAACCTTTTTTAAATTCAATATTTTCATAATACACACTTGTGCTTCTTTAGTTTTTCTTCCAAATTTTTCACTTTTCTCTCACTATCATTCTTAGACTTTCAATCATTATATTTCCCATTAATTTTATGTGTAATCATCAAATATTCATTTAGAAATTAACTCTCACTTCAAACTCAATTGAGAACTCATTCATCACAAAGGCTATTCAAAATCAAAATTCACACTTATAATAATCACCAATGGTCTCATTTCACACAAAATGCTTTGAATATCATAATAAGCACTTCCCATACATCTCATACATGAAATGAGACTTGTTCATACCATTCACTACCTCATTTGAGGTCAATTTTCAAAAATCACCTATTCAGTTGTTTTTACCAATCCTTTTCTGTCATAAATAACTCTATAGGCCGTTTTCATTTCAAATTGCATTCAAGGCTCAATCCAATGTTTTGCACACATTACAATATGTATGATGACCATTTTAGGCTATTCATATTGATCATAATTATGTTTTTTCCCAAATTCACCATTTCAATTTTTTTTCTTCTCATTGACGTTATATAGCTCAAAATAGTAACATTTATTAAATTCATAGAGTAAACTTGACCTATTTTCATATGGTTAGATTTCAAATACTATAGTTGTTACAAACTCCCCTCATAAAAAGTTTCACCCCCAAAACTTTCAAGATCAAGTAATTTTGGTTACTGTCTCAAATTTATAATCAAATCAGAACTTGCGGATCCGTATCCATATGATGCACTACGCAAGCTGGGACTTTCTGATCATATAACCTGAATATTTACAAACTGTCCTTAACTAATAGAAAAATTTACATACATAATACTTTATCAAAAATTCTAATTGATTCGATCAGCTTTACATATCTCTTAAAATCTTGGAATGTATTAGAGTTAATTGGTTTGTCTAGTTATTGTGGTGTGTATTGGGTAGTTTATGTGTTATCTTTAAATCTCTTTGTTGAGTGCTTTATTTGATTATAGATATGTTTGGATAGTTTTGTGTTTTGAACATTGATCAGGGTCATCATACATAACTAATGACATGAATGTGACAGTTTATAATAGTTAAGTTAAAAATGATAGAAATCACTATTGTCTACATGCTTGACTTGATCCTTTTTCTAATTTTCTATAGATTCCTTATACACATTGATCACATTAACTTATCCATTTCTTTTGAAATCTTTAAATACTTAGCATGAAAATGACAGAAATCACTATTGTCTGAATGCTTGACTTGATCCTTTGTCTAATTTGCTATAGACTCCTTAAACACATTAATGACATTGACATTGTCACTTCTTTTGAAATCTTTGAATATTTAGCATAAGTTCAGGAGAGTAAGTATGCATTATTCAATTTGAATTCTAGGATTCATTTTAACTATGTTGAGACAAGCATTAGATGAGATAAAAGAAAACAAGAGTAAAAACTCATTATTTATAGGAGAGATCACATCTCTATGAATCAAAAAGAAAATAAGTTTGGGGGTATGATAGTAATACAACCCAAGTAATAAAAAGGATTACATCTTTATGAATCAAAAAGAAAACAAGTTTGGGGGTATGATAGTAATACAACCCAAGTAATAGGGATGATCACATTTGGGAAAAGAAGATAAAAAAAAAAGAAGAAGAATGTGATAGTAATAGAGCCTAAAAAATATCAAATGCTCATCTAAAGTTATCTCTTTGGTTTAATTTGTGAATTCTTAGGGTTGCATTGAATATGTATTACTCAGTTGCTTGAATGAATTTAGGTGTGCAAAAGATGTAGATTAAAATGGCTATAATTCTTGCACATGCACATGAAATCTAAGGTGGAAAAGAAAAGGTTTAGGTTAAAAATTAAAAGAAATCTATGATATCTTGATAGTTTCCTCTTAACTATGCTTATTTTATTGAGGTTTTTTTATTAATGACCTATATCAATGTTCATAGTGTCCTCTTTTGTATCTATTTTGCTCGAGGATGAGCAAATGATTAAGTTTGGGGTATTTGATGAGTGAATTTCATTCACTTACTTTATATATGTTCAAGTTTAATTATTAACAAATCCTTCTTTCTTTTAGATAAATTTCATATTTATTTGTTAAATTTTCTAGGTGTTTGGAAGATGAAAAAGAAGAGAAAACGGAAGGAAAAGATTAAGTTCAAAAAGTGAAAAAGAAGAAACTGTAAAGGAGCTGAAAAAAATTAAGTTTACAAGTGAACCTGCACTTGGCGCCGCTGGCCTCCCCTTAGCACTATCGTCACCAAGATCCGTTACATCTACCTACCAGACGACAACAGGATGGCAGCGTCAACGACAATGCAATGGTGGCATCGTCGGTGCCGCTTCTTTATTTTAATGGATTTTCTCCTAGTGCGGTTGAGGGTTTTTAAGGCAAGAAGTTAGGGTTTTTGAGGATCTTTCCACTTCTGTTTTGAGAGTTCTTTCTAAGGGTTCTAAGGGGTGAATCTTTGAAGTTTCTTATGGAGAAGGAGGAAGATTGCAAGTAAGCAAGAGGAAAAAAAGAGGATGTTCTTCATTGTGATGATCCTCTCTAAGAGAGTTTTTTTATTTATATTATAAATTAAATCTTTTTTTCTAGGGTGAGGATGTAACTCTTTTTGAAACTCTTTGTTATGGGGATTGTTGGTTATAAATGGCTATGTGATCTTGTTTCATTCATGATTTTGTTTGCAATGATTTAATTAGTTTTATTAATTAATCACCAATGTTATGAGTTAGATTGATTATCCATGCATGGTTAAGGTAGACACCATATGGTAAACCTTGAGCTTTCTTGAATGAAAAGGATAGATGGTTATGGTAGATACCATATACTAAACTATCTTATTTTGGTTCATTATGTTCTTGAGCTTAATGGGTTTTCAACACAATTATGCTATACACCATAGGTAATTGGAACTAGTGGAAATACTTGATTTGAAGCTGCACACCTAGTGATAATGATCATGTATTTGAAAGAACGAACCCAAGTGAAGCATTGAATCCAGCATTCCACTAGCAAAGGGGTATCATTTAGTGGTGAAATCGGATCCCGAGACCTTTGCATCTTGTTAATCTCCCTACATTCTTATTAGTCATTGATTTACTTGCATTCTGTTAAGTTTCTAAAATTCTACCAATCATTACTCCATATTCATTCAGTTACTACTACATGCTGTTTAAAGCTAGGATAATTCAGTAACTAAAATTAACCAAGTAGCTTTGGTCATTCTCTATGGGGTCGACCCTTGCATTGCATATAGACTGCTATATGTCCGTACACTTGTGAGGAATTATATTTTGAACCATCAGGTTAATTTATGAAGCATGAATTCTGCCTCTGATAAGCTTCTTGAATCTTGTCTTGGCTTAATATTAGAGTGTGACTTTGAAGTTGCTTCTGACTTGGTTCTGAGTGCAAAGCTTTTTCTGAATTATTTCTGAAGTTCTTTGTGTTGAACTTTTGGTTACAAAAACATCTTTTGCATTGCTTCTACATTGGTTCTAAGTAACTTCTGAAATTAATGAGAAGTTCTTATTGACAAACTTTTGAGTGCAAAAATGTCATTCTGTATTGCTTTTGCATTGATTCTGATTCATTTCTGAGCATATTTAGAAGTTCTTACTAGTGAACTTTTGGGTGTAGAAACATCATATTTCTTAGGTCATTTTACTTCTAAGATGATTTTGGATAGCTTATTAACTACCTTTGAAGTATGAGACTATCTTGAAGTTAATTCTAAGATTGCACTTTGTCTCTAAAAAAAGTTCTAACTTGACCCTGAAGTGGTTCTAAAGTAGTTTTGAGTACTTATGAACTTTTCGCCTTGTCTCCCAAGGACTTCTAATTCGTCTCTGAAATACTTTTGAGTATTTCTAAATTGCTTCTTATCTTCATACCTTGTCTTCTGAAATACTTTTAAATAGAGCATTCAAATTGACATCTTTGAGCATATATCGAAATCTTTTTAACTTAAACTTTCTAAAATATGGTAGATGGTTAGAATAAATATTTGCAATCTTACACTTGGAGAATTGAATGAGTTCTTGATGTTTGATTCTTGTTTAGCACTTAGAACCTTCAAGCATTTCATTCTCCCTAAATGGATTGTCTATTTTTACCATCCAGAAAGGTTGTGGATTGCTTGGAAGAATATTATTGAAAAATCTAGCTACTGTAGAATGTTGAATTTTTGATATTTGAAAACAGTGAATTTTCACTATAGCAAGTTACTGTAGTAGCGTTACTATAGCCGATCACTGTAGCACCAATTCATCTGAAGTAAGTAGCAGACGAATTAGCTAGCTTTGTCTATTTGTACCGTAGTAAGTTACTGTAGTGAATCACTATAGTAGCGCTTTGTCTGTTATTTGTGTGAAACATTAGATGAATATCTATCTATTGATACTATAGTAGTATTACTGTAGTAACATTACTGTAGCACCGTACTGCTTTATTTGCTACTTCATCTACCAATTGCCTGAAGCTTTGTCTATTGTATTATAGTAGAGTCACTATAGCATCATTATCATAGCAAATTATTATAGCAAATTACTGTGGCAAATTACTATAGCAATCATCTATTGCAATTTGTCTGTTGACTTTGTCTACTAAATCAAACTTCATCTATTACTTCAAACTTTTTCTACTGCTTCGACTTAGATAAACTTTGTCTTCCACATCGACTTAGAAAAACTTTGTCTTCTACTTCATCTATCACTATAGCAGCATTGTAGTATTTTATTGTAGCAAAAGTATTATAGCAAAATTACTGTAGCAACGAACCTGCACGTGAAAATTTCTACACTTTTCCCACATTGTTAACTTGACATCTTTCATTATACATTTATCCACATATAATGTACATAAGTTGAGTATGGATAAATCAATCAAGCATAATTTCTTTTTCATGTAAAGAACATATTCTATGAAGTACACTTATCAAAATATGTTTATCCCAACATGATTTTCGTAAGTTACAAAACATGGATAAATCACATGTGGTATTTTTCATTGTAAATCAAAATATAATCATCCATATGAAATTTGTATGAGTTGTAAAGCATGGATATGTTCTTTAAATCATGATTTTGTATCTAGAAGCTCATTTAAGCACTCATTCTTTTTCATTCAAGAAGATATCTCTTTAAGGCACTTTTAACATATGATCCAAGGTATGATAAATGAGGTTGAAAATAATATTGATCAATATGATTTCTCTTCTAGACTTATATCAAGATGTATATGATTTCATAAATGATATTCCAACAAGGCACGCATATTTCAAGCATATCTTTCTACACTTCAAGCTTTCTACACTAGAAGCATCATTAGCATAAATCAAGTCTTAAGATAAGTTTTGTTGTCATCAAAATTATATAATAATCCCAACATTCTCCCCCTTTTTGATGATGACAAGACTTGGAGACTTGTGACATTCAAAGGACATGCTAATGAGCCAATAGCAAACTCCCTATCTAATTGAAATGTGTAATCCTATGGAGTTTGATAAAGATAGGTCATGATGCATGATTCTTTTCTTCTCTTAGATGCAAATCATATGTCTTTCCCTATACCCTCTATATTCCCAATTTCTTAAACATGTCTTTATACATTTTTCTCCCCCTTTTTGTTAACATCAAAAAGATTTATGAAATCAATGGGATTTGTCTCCCCCTTAATAACTAGAAGATAGGATAGGTAAATGCAATCAGAAGCATGGTATGGTATCAATACTTTCATCCGAAATGTTTTGTTATCCTTTGTTGCATCAAATAATATAGAGTAAAAGCACAATCCATTCTTTCCCAATTTTTTTTGTTCCAAACTCTCCTACTTAAGGTTATGACTCACATATCTACATATTTCTCCCCCTGTCTTGTTGGGTTACTGAAGAGTTCACAACCACATATAGATCTTGGTCTTATATAAAGCATAACTATGAGCATGAGATATAACTAGTTTTCAACAATATAAAGGGTAGATTCATGTCATGAGCAACATCCAAATAGTAATTAAAGTTTTGAAGATATGTAAACAATTTTCAAGCAAGCATCAATTCATATATTATTTCAAGGATGCATCAAAATTATAATTCTCAATTAAGGACAAAGGGCACTAAATTGATAGTTACATTTATAAAGAAATTGCATAAGAAACTTTGCCACATCTTTTCAAGAATGAAAATACCAATTTCTAATCATATAAGTTAACAAACACACATCATTTCAATCATTCAATAGTTCTGATATGACAATGCGTGATCCTAAGTGTTGTGTTTTTTTCTCATTAGTTTGATGTTGTTCAATGATGGCAACTTTATTCAGATTGGGATTTCTATTATTTTTTTCATTAGGTGATGCTTTGTACAACCTAAATTTCTTATGTTCCCTTTTAAGATGGCAAATTGAGAAATACAAATATGAAGGTAAACTCTGTCTGCACCTTGTAGATTCATTTATAGCTCTCTACAAACAAATCAAAAGATAAAGTCAATTTGTCTACTGTGAAGAAATTTTGTCCATGCTATCAAGAGTTGTCTATAACTTACAATAGACAAACCAACAAACAAAGCTACTTCATCTGTTGAATAGTAAGAAAAGAACTTCATCTGCATCTTGACAATTTGTCTGTTACTTATCATAGACAGACTAGAAAATGAAGTAAAAGTGCTTTAAATCTCAACAGAAAGGTGCTCAACATTTCTCAGCTCTTTATATAGTACACCTTAATATGATATACATGTGAATTGAACATTTCTTAGGCTTTCTCAAGTTCCTTGAATTTACATGCATAGGAATTAGTAACTTTTTAGATAAATCTAAACTTTAGATCATCAAAGGAAATTAAATTTCAGTGCTTAATCTAAGGTTGCTTCATGAAAAATTCTTCTTTACTTCATCTGAGACCACATCATTATTTCTACTTTTAAGGCATCTTATTATAAAACTTGAACAAAGTGAGGCAATCTGAAACAAATATCACTTTTCTTGCTCACTCAAACCACACTCATTCAATCATCTTAAGAAACTCATAAGCCTTTTGTGTGTCCTTATATGCACAATATTGCATTTGCAAATCTATTCATACCATAATTTATGCACCTCATCAATTGAACAAATCATCCAAGAATCATATTTGAGTATTCCACATAGGATTCGATCTCTAAAGAATTTTATCAATGCAAAGTGGCATATTTAGGCAAATTCTAGTACTTCTAGACTCATATTTGGAAATTATGTTAAACATCTAAGTTTTAGCCTTTATTATTATCTTTTTAATGCATTAATAATCACATTATTCTGATTTTGTATGAGAAAGTTATGGCTAGAACACTGCAACTATCTCTAGTAGCTGAATCTTAGTTTGAAATGCTATTCTATCCAAAAAGGTGTCACTTTGAGGCCCAAAGAATCCTATAACGAGGCTGATTCATTAAAAGATAAATATAAAAGTTGTATCCTTTTAAATTATCTATCCAAGAAATCAAGAATCACCTAATTCTGACTTTATATGAGAAAGTTGTGATAAAAATAATGAAGACTACTCTAGATGATGCAAAAATTGCAGAAAATAATTTGGGATGAAATAGACTATCACATATTATTTGAATTTCCTCATTATACAATTTCAAGATGTATATGTTCAAACATTCTTGCAAATATTATGGTCATGAATGGTGGGAATAATGAATAAGATGCAGTAATTCATGACATAAGCATAACTTTAAGCATTCATAAAGATTTAAGTTATTTTGTTATTTGTTTTTGAATCTTTTGGATTCAAGCCTTAATGACGATTACAGGAGGAATGGACAGACATGGAATGCCTATTTGAGACCTTAAACCATGTGGTTTCCCAAACAGGCTTGACTATGCCTTGGGACTGTAATTATGCTAAGGATTATTTATTTTGCATATTAATTTAAATTTTTAAAATGATTTAGTTCAGAAACAATGAATTCATATCCATTCAAATCCAAAGTAGTTAGATGTACATTTCAGGAGCATAAAGAATGTATAGCAGTAAAATGGATATGTTCAATGTGCTTATCAATCAAATATATATCAAGTTTGGCAAACTTATCTCTTTTGTCACTTCCTTTTTCAATTTCTGCATTTGAGCTCATAAATGATGATGCCAATCTTGACTTTTCATTTCAGCATTTGATTTTCTTTCTTGAACTTAAAGTTTGTAGATTGAGAAGATGATCTTGTTTTCTCATCATTCTCCTTCTTACTCATTTCAAGCTTTTCCTACATACACTTGAGAGATTCTTACACTTTTTCTTTTATTAGCAAAATCAAATAGATGTGAGCTTTGTGTAGCGACTTAAACAGTGTAATTCCTTTTTATCACAAAATCGAATGCAGTTAAGAATCTAGATTGCTCAACAAAATAGAATGCACTTCATCATTTTAAATAGATCATTCATTAATTAATTTGTTTGCTTCATATACTAATGTTTTCCTTGGTGTCTCTAAAATTTTGGTTTAATTTGTGTTTTAGTTTTGTATTATGAATTCATTTGATTTAGGCTGTTCTAAACTAAACTTTAACATTCTATTCATATACAAATGAAATTATATCAGAAACAAATGAGTAAATGGATTAAGTATGGATAATAAAAGAATATAATGTAGTTTGGGTTTGAGTTGCCATACCTGCACTTACCTTTCCTTTGTCTCTGGCTTCTTTAAATATCTTCTTCATTGAGTATCAAGAAGCCATTTATTATTTGATGGAGCTTGATATATTTTCTTTTCTTCATCTTCTTTCTTTTTGTTGACTTGCTCTAAATCTTTGCTCTTTGTTGGAAATCCACCTTCACAGATTTGGCTTTCTTCATTCTTTTCTTTCTCTACATCACTACCTACCAAATCTTCTTCTTGAATCTCAATCTCTTCTTGAGATTTATTTTTCTCAAACTATGGTTGTTGTTTAATCTACAATGCTTCAGCTTTTATAGATTGATCATCTTCCTTCTCTTCTTCTTTGTCTTTATTTTCTGCACTCAATTCAATCTTAGTAAAAGAATTAGTAAAACTTGAGTACAAATCAATTTGCCCCTTAGAAGTTGTCTGTAACCTGTCCAACATTTTTCTTGCATTCTTTCAAGTTAAGACAAACTTGTAAATGGTGGGGCAAAGAGCACAGAGTAAAGCATTCATAGCTTTGACATTTTCTTGTTCTACTCTTACTTCATCCTCACTTATGCCAATAAAAATGATTTTCCATAGCTGAAGGTTATTGGCCTTAAGATGTATTTCTAATCTCCTCTTCCATTATGCATAATTGGATCCATCATAATATGGAGGTTGGGAGGTGGAGTATCCTTTATAGAACATAGAGGATGATAGTATTGGGTTGAACATAGAGGATGATAGTATTGGGTTAGACATGCAGATCTCTACCATTAGTTATGTAGCCCTCTCTGATAGCACGTGTTGATTCACAAAGTATGGCTTAACCCAAGAGGGGAGGGGTGAATTAGGTATATAAAAATTCATTATTTAACCCCTTGTTAGACCATTTCCCTCTTCTTGTGATTGTGTGTGGTGCATTGTAAGATAAATAATGAAAACAATAAAGTACATGAAAGATAAAACAAGCAAGTAAACACACACACAGACAACACAATTTTTATAGTGGTTCGGAAACCTTATCCCTACATCCACTCTTCCAAGAGCACACTCATTGTGCCTTAGGTTCCACTATATCCCATATAATGGAAATACAAAGTGCTCCCAGCACTCTTCTGGTGCTTAAAAGCTCATCAAGAAACTCACTGGTTTCGAAGATCACCAACAAACGTGTTGGTTTTCCAGAGCTCACTAACAACTCATACAATGTGGTTTTCACGAGCTCACCATAAACTCACTGGTTTCAAAGATCACCAGTATTTAAATTTACTAAAAAATTGACACTTTACAAAGTGCTACAATGAAGCACAGGGAAAGATATATCTTTTACAACTCTAACAACATAGAAGGATCTTCCCAAAATGTAAAAGCAATGGCCATAAAGATTTGCAGATTTAAGCTCATAAAGGATAGATGATGGTTTAAGCTCTTAGCCATGGGTTGGAAGGATTTGCATAAGTTCAAGCACATTTGAAAAGCTTTCCTTCACCACCTTTGAATCATCTCATCTCTTCTCCTTAAATAGCTCTCTTGAAAACTTGACCGTTGGAGAAAGATGATCTTCATTGATAGTAGATACAAAAGTAGATGAGCAGAAAATAAATGTACAAGTCCATTTTGATAATCTCACATTTGAAAACATTCTTTTAATTAATTCCCACATGCTTAGAGCCGTTTTGTAGTGCCGACCTTAGCATAGAAGAAGGCGAATAGCTGGTTCAGGCAACTAATGAATGAGAAGATGCTGCAGCTCTGACTTGATTCACGATTTTGGAAAGAAGATAATAAATTATGACAATTTTAGCTCCTCCACTTTGACCAGTGCTTTATTGCATTTGTTTGAAGTAAGTATTAGACAAAGTCTCTTTCTAGCTGGGCAAACTCTCTTTGTCTTCTACTTTATCCATAGTTGACTCCAAACGAAGTTGGGCATCTTCATATTTAGATAGATGAGTTTTCCTTTCTGAACTTCTTTGTCCACCCACTATCTTTTCATTATTTCTTTAGATTTTGAATAGAGTATTTAGATTGAATTCTTTGAGCATATATCAAAATCTTTATAACTTAAACTTTCTAAAATATGGTAGATAGTTAGAACAAATATCTACAATCTTGCACTTAGAGAATTGAATGGGTTCATGATGTTACATTCTTGTTTAATACTTAGAACCTTCAAGCATTTCGTTCTCCTTTAATGGATTGTCTATTTTTACCATCCAGAAAGGTTGTGGATTGTTTCAAAGAATATTATTAAAAAATCTAGCTACTATAGAGTGTTGAATTTTTGATATTTGAAAATAGTAAATTTTCACTGTAGCAAGTTCCTGTAGTAGTGTTACTATACCCGGTTACTGTAGCACCACTTAGTCTGAAGTAAGTAGCAGACTAATTGGCTAGTTTTGTTTATAAGTACTATAGTAGGTAACTATAGTGAATCACTATAGTAGAGCTTCATCTATTAATTGTTTGAATCATTAGATGAATATCTGTCTATTGGTACTATAGTTGTGTCACTGTAGCAACATTACTGTAGTTCTGCACCGCTTTATCTGTTACTTTGTCTACTGAATATTTCAAGCTTTGTCTATTGTACTATAGTAGAGTTACTCTAGCTTCGTTGCAGTAGCAAATCACTGTAGCATATTACTATAGCAATCATTTGTTGCAACTTGTTTGTTGACTTTGTTTGCAAATTTGAACTTTGTCTATTGACTTCATTTGCTAATTTGAACTTCGTCTATTACTTCAAACTTTGTCTACAACTTCGACTTAGACAAACTTTGTCTTCCACTTCGTCTTCTACTTCATCTAGGAGAAACTTTATCTTCCACTTCGTCTTAGATAATCCACTTTGTTTATCACTATAGCAGCACTATAGCATTTTATTGTAGCAAAAGTACTATAGCAAAATTATTGTAGCGGCGAACCTACACATGAAATGTTTTGCACTTTTCCACATTGTTGACTTAACATTTTTCATTATACATTTATCCACATATAATATACATAAGTTGAGTATCGATAAATCATTTAAGTATAATTTCTTTTTCATGCAAAGAATATATTCTATGAAGCACACTTATCAAAATATGTTTATCCCGACATGATTTTCATAAGTTGCAGAACATGGATAAATCACACATTTTATTTTTCATTGCAAATCAAAATATAATTATACATATGAAATTTGCATGAGTTGTAAAGCATGGATATGTACTTTAAATCATGATTTTGTACCAATAAGCTCATTTAAGCACTCTTTTTTTTCATTCAAGAAGATATCTCTTTAAGGCACTTTTAACATATGATCTAAGGTATGATAAATAAGGTTGAAAATAATATGGATCATTATGGTTTTCCTTCTAGACTTATATCAAGATGTATATGCTTTAATAAATGATATTCCAATAGTGCATGCATATTTGAAGCATTTCTTTCTACTTTTCAAGCTTTTTATATGTAACAAGGATAAAAAATGGAACAACATTACAAGATTTGTCTTCTTTGGAATGAATCAAATAATTTTCATTTTTATTGACATGGTCCTCAATTGATTACAATTGCTGTGTACATTAGAAAAATTGTATGTTCACATCCTAGACCATAAGTGGCCCTAATTGCATCTCCACCATGGGAGAAAACCCTTGATTAAAAGGAAAAGTACAGTGCATCTTAGAAATTTAAAAATCAAATACACAAGCTCTCTCAAAATAGATGTGTGCTATCTTTGGGATCGCCGAGCATATTGCGATGACTTGATATTTAGGAGATCGCCTCAAGTCAATGGGCGGATGGGATGACACAATTCTAGACTGGGTTGCTAGACACTGGGTCAACTTAGAAAACTGGTGTTTTAATCTTATTGGTTTGTCCCAAGTGGAATCAAGACCAGGTGATTTTGGTTGTTTAGATTATAAGAAACCATAGAAACAGTAGGCATTTTGTGAGCCGATTGGCATATCCCGGAAGGACTCAAGACTGGGTGACCCCTATTATGTTTAGACTTGAAAGAGATCAGAAGAAAATAGGCAACCTAAGTTTAGTTCAACTTTCTCTGATTGCCCATGAGAAGCTTAGTAAGAGTGGGCCAGGTTGACTGGGTTTAGCTCGGCTCTCTCAATTACCCATGAGAAGCTTACGAAGAGTGGGCCAGGTTGACTAGGTTTAGCTGTTTTGATGAATGATATATGATAAGGTTTGACTTAGTGAGTCATGACCCATTGACTCGGTGAGTCACGACTCAATGACTCGGTCCTAGACTTAGGCTTTTGAATGAGTTGGTGAGTGGTGTTTGCAAAGGTTTGACTTAGTGAGTCATGACTCAGTGACTCGATGAGTCACGACTCAGTGACTTGGTCCTGGACTTAGGCTTTGGGATAAGTCGATGAGTGGTGTTTGCTGAGGATTGACTAAGTGAGTCATGACTCAGTGACTCAGTCCTAGACTTAGGCTTTTGAATGAGTTGGTGAGTGGAGTTTTCTAATATCCCGTGAAAAACTGCGAGCAGGCGATCTCTGTCGTTTATATTGTGAGAGATCAAACAGGTTTTAATGTGTTTAGAATGTCTAAATCAGTATTATCCTATTGTCCATTGGCCATTAGAGACCCACCGTTGCCACAACATGGGTGGGACCCATGTGTGTACCATGGTGGGGCCATGGCAGAGTGCCCTCAGGCACTAGAGAGATTACCAGTGGCCAATAGCCACCGGTGTCAAGTGAGGCACCTGCTTCTTGAAGATTCCTCAAGCTCCTTCTCCAAGAGAATTCTTCTTTAAAAAATTCTCCGTTTTCAAGAAGAGGGAGGGGTATTTATAGGCTTTAGGTCCTCTAGGGTAGTTTAAGAATTTCAGCTCTAACATGGGGGCATTTTGGGTATTCTAGCTCCACCATTGGGGCATTTCGGGGAACTCTTGGAAAATATGTCCAGCTTCACCAATGGGGGTATTTTGGAAATTTTAGCTCCAACATAGAGGCATTTTGGGCATTCCAGCTCTACCATTGGGGCATTTTTGAGAATCCTTTGGAAAATATACCCAGCTTCACCAGTGGGGGTATTTTGGGGATTCCAGCTCCAACATGAGGGCATTTTCAGCATTCCAACTCCACCATTGGAACATTTTTAGGAGTCCTTTGGAAAATATGCCCAACTTCACCAGTGAGGGTATTTTGGGGATTCTAGCTCCAACATGGGGACATTTTGGGCATTCCAGCTTCACCATTGGGGCATTTATTGGATTCCTTTGGAAAATATGGCCAACTTCACCAGTGGGGGTATTTTAAAAATTCCAACTCCAACATGGGGGCATTCTGGGCATTCCAGCTCCAACATTGGGGCACTTTGGTAATTTTTGCAAGATGGCTTTGCCTCCCATGTCCGGAATATCTTTGGAATTTTCATTTATACCTTTGGTCAATCCAAATTAATTAATCATTTAAATTATTTTTAGCAAAATAGATTGCCATGAATATAATTAATTGCATACATGCCTATCATAGGTACCATGAAATTACTTGACGAAAAACTCCCTTATATATTTTAATATATTATTTTCATATTGATTATTGCAACAAATCAATTATTGCAATTAATTTTTCTTCCCGTGCGCATCATCAGTTTTCATTCGCACGCTCATAGCGTTTTGCTGGGCTCGCAGGTGAGGAGCTCCCCTAGCTTCGGGCCACATCACTAGGCTTCCGCGGTGTGTCACGACTTCACGGCATGTCAACTACGCAGCTGTGCAGTATGCTAGCTACACGGTTTGCTAGCTATGCGGACGAGAAGGCTGCCGCTCCACGATTTGCTGGCTACGCAGACAAAAAGGTTACCGCTCCTCCTGCACGCCACATCACCTGCATAGTTGACAAGCTCGTTGTCCACTGAAAAGCTTTGGTCGTCACCTTCCCCTCTTGCATGTTGAATCAACATCTTCGCAACACTTTGTTCAAGCAATGTCGGACTGCTTCAGCCGTCTCTTGTTGTCGCCGGTGACGAACGGAAGCTGCCGTCATGACCTCCTAGCTGCCGAGTGGAACCAATCTGGGTTTGCCGTCATTGCTCGCCTCCGATGATGTAAGGCCCTGGAAATTTCAAAAATGTAAATGTTCACTATTGTAAAGTTTTAGAAATTTTTACAATGCGGCAT
>JAYJMB010001485.1:0-16570 GCA_036873735.1 Pouteria campechiana
TCACCCTAATAGTGTGTGAACACGGTGTAAAAAAAAATTCGGATGTCACAAAAAGAAAAATTATAATCATTTAAAGATCTAAACCATCAAATATCTAAACCATTAAATATTTTCGTCATGTAAGTATTCTTCTAAGGTAATAATTTTTGGTGAAATAAGTTTGTTTATATGATGAAAAGTGCATTCATATAATGTGAAATTTTATCATTAAATTGGGTATATTGGTATGTTTAATGGGTAGATTATGTGAGTTGCGCAATTTGGTGTTAATGCACATAGCTTTTATCTTCTTAATTAAGTTGAACACAACTCAAAACCTAATTCACTTGTTACACTAGTGCAAATTCCACCCTTGATCACATGGACAATAGATTTGTTGGCATCCTCATCATTAGATACATGTCCAACAAGTAAGGAAGATTATTTTGAGTGAAAACAAATGGGTTTTATTAATTTAATTGGGTTGGGTAGCATGTTAATGGGAGATATCAATCATGGGATTATATTATATGCATTGTTTATGTGTAATCTTACATGGAACTTGTATTGGAATGGCAATTATAAAAATCATGGGTTGTTTAGGTTACACAGATCATATGAGGCATGATTTAAATATTTAATTATAATAAATGATTTAATTAGGTTACTGATGGTGAGAATAGTAATTGGAATAGATGAGAATACATTGTATGATGTAATGCACCCACTAGAGGCGGATTTAATCAAGTATATGAGGTGGTTTTGTGAATTATATCTATGACCAATTTGCAATTTAGTGAACATGGATATGAGAGTGATTGTAACCCTAAAAGAAGGGGATTAATGTGTACAAACCTTGATTTGATGAATGGGAGAGAAAAACCCTAATTGTTGGCTTGGGTTAAGTCATGGAATAGAAAGATGTACTAAATTACATATTGAGATCATGCAAATCATTAAAAATGTATTGTGATGATAATGTAGGGTGTGAGACTTGAATTTCAAGTGGTGATTGATTGGTTACGTTGCATAGAAGGAAGAAATCCAGATTTTTGAAGAATTAAGGTAAGTAGCTTTTTGCTGAATTAGTGCATGATTGGACATGATCTTCTGTACTTGCATACAAGTATCGAATTTTATTGATATTTGGTTTGAGTGTTGTGTAATTGAAATTAGGAAACTATTTTATGTTTAGATATGATCGCATGCATATTATATCATGATTTGAGCTTTTATTGTATTATATTATGATTTGTTTATTGACCATTTGACATGAGTTGAGCATAGCATTAGCATGCATGTGGTTGAGTTATATGAGTAGATATATGTTATATGCTTGTGGCTTAGTGTATAGCTTATGGCTTATTGATTGCCTATGTAGTATGTATAGCCTATGTGGCTAAATGGTTGCATGTGTGGCTGATTGCTTGCCCATGTGGCATATGGAGCCTGTGTGGCTAGATGTTGGCCTTGACGGCCTATGATAGTGATATGTTGAGATTGCCATGGCATGATACTTAAGTGATGTTAAATTATATTTGTGGGTTTCATAAACTTGAATTCATCAGTAGATGTGGTTGGTATTGGTGAACATGTTGTGATCCCTATGAAGTAATGAGGGCGGGGCACTCATGGGACTTTGAGCGGGTAGTGAATTCCCAACACTGTAGGAGGTGGACTTGGCAGGCTTCTAGCCGGAGATACAGTGATGGACCATTTGCACATCGAAGAGGGGGAGTGTGATTTCTTTATCTTTAGTAAGTCCTAATAATGATGCATTGATAAAGTATATGTATTGATGAGGATATCATAATGATGTCATTGTACATTAGTCTTGGTTATGAGTATGACTCAATGGTAATGATGTATTTGGAGATTATGCCTGATCTAAGTGAGTTAGGTTCTAGAAACAAAGACATGTGTATTGTAGGCATGGGTGTATGTTACATTGAAATGACATTTAGCATACCATGGATTTATACATTGCTTGGATTGAGTATATGTATTTGAGCATACTCTTCCCTTTGACTATTTCCTTATAGTTTTCTACTTTACCTACTTACTGAGTTTGCCCGGACTCATGCCATTTTATCACCATTTTCAGTTAACAGGCCAAACGATAAAGCCCAACTAGGGGTTGGCACTCATGACTGAGAGTAGGGGACAACCTCTATGATGTATAGATGAATTAGAGTTTGGAACTCATATGTAGATATGACATCTAATGTGTATAAATTTGTGATTAGAAAGGTTTCAATTCTTAAGGTGTATTAGGTACGCATGATATAGTTATATTAGCATGTCATTATGTGGATTATACCTATATATTTTTCTTATAGGTCTGGTTGTACCTTGCCATTATAATGTGGCTTACCTTATGATTCTAGGCAGTGTAGGTGTTTGTTGTATTAATTCTGATGGTGATGTGATGTGAAAATGAAATATAGAATGTTATACAAGTGCAGAAACCCTTATCTTTCAAGGAAGACTCGTTGAATTTTTGATAGAACCCTTCCGCAGGATAAAAGATAGTCAAAATGCATAGGCCCCTAGGCGGGCTATTATAGAATGGTATTAGAGCGTGTAAGTCCCAGAATTGTGATGGCAATGGCTACTAGATTTGAGTAAGAGAATGACATGTCTAATACAAGTTTATGAACCTATATGACAATGAGCGAGCATTAGCCTAGTGAATGAAATTAGAGGCCCTAGGTTGATGAGTCGAATATATATTGTTTATGTGTGTGTTGTGAAATGATTGTATGTCATTGAACTAGTGCAATGATAGCATTAGGAAAGAATATAGATGGAAGAAACCCCTATGATGGGGGAGGTAATGGAAATTTGAAATAAGCCAGAGGAGAGCTTTACATAGCGATGTCATTAGTAGTGTATTAATTAGAGTGAGACTGAATGGGAATGAGACCACCTATGTGCCTAGGCATTTGAGATTGCATGCATTGAGATGTGTTTTAGAGATGATCCAAGTTAAGGAAAATTTTGCTCAATCTTATGGTAAGTGAGATGGAATGATCTTTATGAAGGGTGGCATGAAATGAAGTGAGGAAATCATGCATTTTCATGAGTTGTATTAGTTGATATGGTTAAGTTGGTTTAATTCCATTATATACATTCATTTGGTTATGGATATGTATTATCTAATATTGCTATATATATTGTGATTCTGCTGAATACAATTGAGTTATGCGATATCAAATATGATATTGTCTCATGAATTGGAATGTTGGAGTTATGAAATTCATGGTGGTTGAATAAAAAAATTGAATTTTCCTACGCATGTTCAGTGATTATCACAATAGGCATTTTTAATAAGGCATCATGAATTTGAACTATAATGATTATGATGGGCATGGCTTAATAATGAATTGGGTGCATTAAGATAATGAATGGTTAGAAGAAAGACTAAGCGGGAAGACCAAAATGTAGAAAAGGCTAGTGTAATGATTTAAGGCCTGAGTAGGGAATCTGATAATGATATCAGAGTGGTGCAACGGAAGTGTGGTGGAAGAGGATCAGAACTGATACAATTTAGTTGATGTGCAAATGTTTGATATATTGAAATGATATGATGAAATTAGATATTCTTCCTTGAAAAGAGCAACTTTAAGTTTTGAGGACGAAAATTTTTGTAAGGGGGTGGAATGTAATATCCTAGGATTTGAGGTAATGAATAATTTTATTGTGAAATATGGTGCTATTTTTCTATCATGAGAATTGTTTAATGGTGCTATTTTTCTATCATGAGGATTGTTAGGAAATCATATCAAATTGATATTCAATTGATATGGACAAAATAAATCAACTTGCTACCAAATTGTTACATGAAACATGAGTTATATGTTATTGAACTTTTGTGCATTGATTGGTGTCAAATTACTAATTATTTTAGCATGATCGCATGATCAAGGGTGATTAGCATGATGCTTAAACATGGTGATTAATGATGTAAATTAGGAAATTTAATGTGATTTTCATAAATTTTGTTCTTGTGGGTAATTTTAGTATTTTGACAATAACTTCTTTGTACAAACTCAAAATTGGGTGATTTTTTATTGCATTGTTCAGAAAATTTCAAGGAGTACTACTTTTATTTTGACTAAATTTCATAATTAAGGTTATATGTTAAGTCATGGGTACCACAAAGTGATAACTCTTGAATGTGAGATAGTTCAAGTGTTTTGGCTATAACATTTTCATGTGAAATCAGAATTTAGTGATTTTTTATGCATTGGAAAATTAACAATAAAGGCTACAACTTTTATGTTTACCACTTTTGATGAATCAGCCCCCATATGTGCAAACTATTTAAGACAAGCGACATTTATTACAATGACATGTGTATTTAGTTAAAAATTGGATTTTTATGGAAATCTTGAATGTTAATTAATGATCAAATTGCTGTCAATTTAGGTATGATTAAAAGTGCTTATATAGTTGTTGAATGTGATAATTTAATTGTACAAAAAAATTTAGTTTATATAGGACATGGATTATAGTGTATTAATTAGCATATTACCTTCCAAAATTAGAAGTAAATTGATAATTTAGTTGCTGCCCAATTTTGATTACTATTGATTATAGAAAATTATGTTAATCACATCCATAGATTAGTGAATTATTGATACTATCCAAATTATAAATGAAATTAATTTCAAAATCTAATGTAAAATCAATATGTATTGAAGAATATGGTGTTTAATGGTTGAGATTTAAAGTTATGCAATTGATATATTTTGCTATCTAATATTGGGCTTAAATTGATCGTCTCATGATTTAAGACTCATCCCATGTCTTAGATTGAGGAAATAGGGTAAACATATAAGTGTGTGGAAGAAAATAAGAAAATGAATTAGTTGGGAAAATTCACTCCAATAATGTGTGAACATGGTAAAAAAAATTCGGTAATTGGATGTCCCAAAAAGAAAAATTATAATTATTTGAAGATGATATGGGAGGATTTTGGAAGATCTAAACCATTAAATATTTTCTTCATGTGAGTATTCATCTAGGGTATTAATTTTTGGTGAAATAAGTTTGTTTATATGATTAAAAGTGCATTTATATAATATGAATTTTTATCTCTAAATTGGGCATATTGGTATGTTTAATGGGCAAATTATGTGAGTTGCACAATTTGGTGTTAGCGCACATAGCTTTTATCTTCTCAATTAAGTTGAACGCAACTCAAAACCTAATTCAATTGTTACGCAAGAGCTCTTCTCCTCCTCTCGCCACGTCCCAAATAGCAGCAACAACCCATCTCCTTTCCATAGACGTGAACAACAACTAGAAGGTAGATTGAAGAGCAAATTCCACCCTTGATCATGTGCATAATAGATTTGTTGGCCTCCTCATCATTAGATTCACATCCAATAAGTAAGGAAGATTATTTGGATTGAAAACAAATGGGTTTTGTTAATTTAATTAGTTTGGACAGCATGGTAATGGGAGATATCAATTGTGGGATTATATTATATGTAATTGTTTATGTGTAATCTTACATGGAACTTGTATTGGAATGGGAATTATAGAAATCATGGGCTGGTTGGTTACACAAATCATATGAGGCATGATTTAAATATTTAATTGCAATAAATGCATTTAATTAGGTTAATGATGGTGAGAATAATAATTGAAATAGATGAGAATACATTGTATGATGTAATGCATCCACTAGAGGGGTATTTAATGAAGTATAAGAGGCTATTTTATAAATCATATATAGACCAATTTGCAATTTAGTGAACATGGATATGAGAGTGATTGTAACCCTAAAAGAAGGGGATTAAAGTGTACAAATGTTGAATTGATGAATGGGAGTGAAAAACCTTAATTTTTGGCTTGGGTTAAGTCATGGAATAGAGGAATGTATTAAATTACATATTGAGATTATGTAAATCATTAAAAATGTATTGTGATGATAATTTAGGGTGTGAGACTTGAATTTCAAGTGGTGATTGATTGGTTACGTTGCACAAAAGGAAGAAATCCGGATTTGTGAAGAATTGAGGTAAGTTGGTTTTTTCCGAATTCATGCATGATTGGACATGATATTGTGTATTGGCATACGAGCATTGAATTTTATCGATATTTGGTTTGAATGTTGTGTAATTGAAATTAGGAAACCATTTTATGTTTGGATATGATCGCATGCATATTATATCATGATTTAAGCTTTTATTGTATTATTTTGTGATTTGGTTTTTAACCATTTAACATGGGTTAAGCATAGTATTGGCATTCATGTGGTTGAGTTATATGAGTAGATATATGTTATATGCTGTGTGGCTAAGTGTATAGCTTGTGGCTTATTGATTGCCTATGTAGCATGTATAGCCTGTGTGGCTAAATGATTACCTGTGTGGCTAATTGCTTGCTCGTGTGGCATATGCAGCTTGTGTGGCTAGATGTTGGCCTTGATGGCTTGTGATAGTGATATGTTGAGATTGCCATGGCATGATACTTAAGTGATGCTGAATTGTTGTTGTGAGTTTCATATACTTGAATTCCTCGATAGATGTGGTTGGTATTGGTAAACCTATTGTGATCCCTGTGGAGCAATGGGGGTGGGGCACTCATAGGACTTTGCTTGGGTAGTGAATTCCCAGCACTGTGGGAGGTGGACTTGGCAGGCTTATAGTCGAGGATACAGGGATGGACCATCTATACATCGAATAGGGTGAAAGTGATTTCTTTGTCTTTAGTAAGTCCTGATAATGATGCATTGATAAATTACATGTATTGATGAGGATATCATAATGATGTGATTATACATGAGTCTTGGCTATGAGTATGACTTAATGGTAATGATGTATTTGGAGAGTATGTCTGATTTAGGTGAGTTAGGTTCTAGAAACAAAGACATGTGTATTGTAGGCATGGGTATATGTTGCATCGTCATGACATTTAGCATACCATGGATTTATACGTTGCTTGGATTGAGTATATGTATTTGAGCATACTCTTCCCTTTGACTATTTCCTTATAGTTTTCTACTTTACCTACTTACTGAGTTTGCCCGGACTCATGCCATTTTATCACCATTTTCAGTTAACAGGCTAAACAATAAAGCCCAACTAGGGGTTGGCACTCATGACTGAGAGTAGGGGACAACCTCTATAATGTATGGATGAATTAGAGTTTGGAACTCATATATAGATATGACATCTAATGTGTATAAATTTGTAATTAGAAAGATTTCAATTCTTAAGTTGTATTGGGTATGTATGATATAGTTATATTAGCATGTCATTCTATGGATTGTACTTATATATTTTTCTTATAGGTCTAGTTGTGCCTTGCCATTATAATGTAGCTTACCTTATGATTCTAGGCAATATGGGTGTTTGTTGTGTTAATTGGGATAGTGATGTGATGTGAAAATGAAATATAGAATATTGTACAGGTGCAGAAACCCTTATCTTTCAAGGGAGACTCTATTAAATTTTTGATAGAACCTTTCTCCAGGATAAAAGACAGTCATAACACATGAGCCCCTAGGCGGGTGTTACAAGAAATGAGTCATCTATGCCTAGATGATTTATCTGTTACTTCTAACAGACAACCCATGATATGAATGACTAAACTGAGGATTCTCTATGCATCAGAACATTTTCTATCACTTATTATAGACAAATCATTAGACAAACCATTGGAAAGACTTTGTCTGCAATTGCAACTTTGTCTATAGATCCCTACAGACAAACATTAGATGAAGTCATTTTTCTACTATGAAGAAGCTTTATTCGCACCAACAAGAGTCATCTGTAACTTACAATGGACAAACAGATAGACAAAGCAACCTCTTCTAGTGAAAGAAAACTTTGTCTGGTGAGAGAAACTTCATTTGCTGTGAATAAGCCTTATCCGTGCCAACAAGATTCGTCTATTACTTATAACCGACAAATCGACAGGCAAAGCTACTTCACTTAGCAAAAGAAAACATCACATAATGAATAGTAAAGAGAAGAGCTTCATCTTCGCTTCTATGATTCGTCTATCACTTACAATAGACAAACTAGAAGATGAAGTAGAATGCTATAATGATTTTTGACAACTTTATAAAGACGAAGTTGTCTGCTATGTTGATCTACTCAGAGCCATCTTGTCTGTTACTTACAAGAGATAATCCAAGACTTGATCAAACAAAGTCCTTAGATAAAATATGACATAACATATCATAAAGAGTAGAAGCCACCTGTACTAGACATCACTGACTGCACTCGTCGATCAAACTCTCATTTGGAGTAGATTCTACTAAATAGACAAGACTAATCGAGCTTTGCTAAAGATAGAAAGAAATTCAAAGGAAAGCATTCTACACTCTAATAAAGGTTGCTACTTTTAGAGGCTGCATCCCTTCAGGCTTAATGGACATCTTTCCAAAATAATGAAAGAGTCAGTCATGCAAAAAATTCTTTACCGGGTATTTGCTAAAACTAGAAAGGCATCTTCTTTAAGGATGACACTACAGGATTTCTAGCTACAAATGAGTCTATCAAGAAGACAACTTTTCAATGGGAGAAAATTTAGAACGGTCTTCAACATTCAAACAAAGCTAGTTATCTCCAACAGGCAAAAATTTCTAAAGCAATATAAAGGTATTGTAGTGTCAACGAAGAAGGTAGAGGAAGCTAAGAGAAAAATAATAAGAGAGCTTAAACGAGTAACATTTCTCAATTAGATCATGCTTTCTCCTAGATAATCAATCTCCATTGCACTGATAGACAATGAGCCTAAAATATTTATCTTAATCACATATTTGGAGTATTGATATCTAATGAGCTTCAATAAGATATCATTTTATATATGCTCAAACTATGTATAAATCAACCTAGTAAAAGAGGCAATGTAATGTGCAAAAAACCAGTATTGCTAATCAGCTATATGAGTTGGTGGTGAGCTCAAGAAAACCATATTATATGAGTTGTTGGGAGCTCTAGAAAACCAACAAGTTTTTTGATGATCTTCAAAACTAGTGAGTTTCCTGGTGAGCTCGTGAAAACCAGAAGAGTGTTGGGAGCACTATGTTTATGCCCCCTAGAGTTAGAATCCAAAAGAGTTGGGAATATTGTTTATGCCTCCTAAACCAGGAATCTAGAAGAAGTGCTAGGAGCACTTTTGTATTTTCATTATATGGGATATAGTAGAACCCAAGACATAATGAGTGTGTGCTCTTGGAAGAGTGGATGTAGAGATGAGGTTCTCAAACCACTATAAAAATTACTTTGTATATTGTCTTCTTAATTATTTAACTTTGCATATAATTGTCTTATCATCATATTTCACATATCACTACACACGCAATTACTTAACTGAAAGAAGTGTAGCTAAGATAAGTTGATTTGGAAGTGAAGAAGTCACTATGACCAAATAAACAGCTCTGATTATTGCATACGTGCTGCATCACAACTTCTACTTAGCTCATTAATTTTTATTTGGCCATAATTTTTATATGCTCAATTTACCCCTCCCCTCTTGAGCTATCTATTAAATGGGACTATAATAGTAGTTTATGTATGATGTTGTAATTATAAATGGATCTGGATGATCCCAATGAGATGAATTTGCATCATGATTGGTTCCGGTCTGGGGCAAACAACTGTGGGTATGGGTGTGTGTTATGGTTTGTATTTAAAATTTGTAATTATTAAAATTTTATTATATATGATTAATGTATGGAAGGTTCAAATGATCATATTTTAGGGTGAAATCTGCTGGATTTTATGCAGAATTTTCCCTTAGAAATGGAAAAGATATAGGGTGATGGTAAAATGCATAGGCCCTTAGGTGGGGCATTATAGAATGGTATCAGAGCCTAGTGACTTATCTATGTGATAAGTCCTGTTAATCTAAGTAATAAGCCCAAAATCATGATGGCAATGAATAATGGAAAGAATTAGAAGATGACATGCCCAATACAAGTTTAGGGATAATTGGTTTATGAGGAAGTGTACCTTAAGGTTTTAAATGATGATGAGCATGCAATGAATATGAAAGTGTTTCGGTAAAATAGATATGACTGTAATAAGCATTGATTGCATGTATTAGTATGATAAAGGTGATGCAAATGGACATTGTATTTGAATATTAAATAGTAATTTTTACAATATATTTGGAATTGACAAGATGAAACTGTGAAGTTTCATGGATAGATATTTGGGAACTGAAGTAGTTCTATTTGGCTCAGTGAGTAGTCATGGAATTATTAGATTCCTGCATTTGTATGATTATGTATACTCTGGTTGAGCATTTGATAAATTTGCTTGGATGTAGTGTGTTATGGCATGATGCCAATCTAGTTAAATGTATACCGCCTTATCTGTGTTTTGTTGATTTGTGTATTGAACTAAGAAATGGATGAATTTTCTGATGAGGTATCTGCCATGAGTGGATTGTTGGTATAGTCTCATAAGTTTGATTGATGAAATGTGCACATTTGTTGAGTACTTTGGTTGGGTAATGCCATGTTAGGAAGGATGCAGATGTATATTTTATGTATGTGCCTTCTGAAGTTGAATTAGATTCTTATACATATAAGGATAATTGGTATATGTATTGCATGGATATTATGATATACCTGAATGACATGATTATTGCATTCCCTTGAATTGGGTATGATGTGCATAATTGGTCTATACATGAAAACATGTGCTTGAATGAAAATTCATGGATATAATGCCTGTGGTAGGCATGAGAATGCATGGACATGATGCATGTGGCTGGCATGGGATGCTTGGACATGAGATTAGCATCGGGATGCTTGGACATGAGATGTTATTATTATGTCTTGTCATGCCCCACCTAGGGGCCTATGCATTTCATCATTAACCCATAACTTTCTCATTTCTAAGGGGAACTTCTGCCAAAAATTGGGCAACATCTACCCTAAATTTTAAGAATTTAAACCTGTACAATTTTTAATCATCTATAAAAATAAAATTTTGATAATTATAAATAAAACCATAAGTGACTCAATTAGCCCAACTTAGCCATAGCTTCCTAGATCTTGAGTCGCTCCATGATGGCAATAAACATGACTAGAATAATACTTAATCCATCTCAATATCATACACATTTATCACTATTATGACATGCCATGTCAGTATATTTAATAACCAACATTCTAATTTTTTAATTACCATTATACAAATATACAATGTAATTACCATCCCAATTCATCATACTATCATACCACCAAAAGAACATCTTCAAATCTTGCTCACTAGTCCCAACCCATAGTTGGGATTCTTTACTTGACCTGCCAGTTAAAAATTAAAAGAAGAAAGCGTGAGTCCGGGTAACTTAGTAAGTAGGAAAATAGAAAAACAATAGTAAAATAGAATAACATGTTCTAAATCTCAATATAGCAAATCATGGATAATTACATCACAATGTCCGTGAGGCTCAATTCCTTATCATATCAATGTACCTTCTATACATTTCAATCATATTATATATCATAACCCATTATATCATAGGCTAAACACAGTATTTCAAATTTAAATAATTCTAACACTTCATACCATAATAGTGCCATACAGGCATTTCTTATCTTAATAACAACATATATTTGTCACATCTATGCAAAAGTTACTTCAAGGTGATTCATTTCAATATCATAGCCATGTACACCCTTTCACTAATATACACATTCACTCATTCATCATATAACGATTTTGAGACACTTCGAATCCATCATCCCTCCATACATTTCTAAGAATCATGAGATTATTTCTATCCTAGAATATCCCAAATATACCTATGTAATACATCACATACATATATCACAAAACAAAAACTCATGAGATATTTAATATACACAAATACTAACACTAGGATAATTGCTATTCCCTTTTAGCAATATATTTAAAAGAAAGCCTATTTACCTTATAAGGTCCAAATCTCAAACTCTTCAATTCAACCTTTTAGTCCTTCCATCACTTAGCTCCCAAGTGGATCCTGTATATGGAAATTACAATTTTCAATAAAGTTTCCAACTTAATTTCATCAACATTCATTCAAGAATCATTTTCTTCCCTTATACATCGATTTGATATCCCAATCTAGGGCCAGTTTAGGGATTTCCACTTAATTTAAGTATCATACTCAAGTTAATTCATTTAAATTGATTGAGTATCTTCTTCCCCTACCATTTAGAAGTTGTTATAAGATCTTTCAGTTACACTTTGTCTCTTCTCTCATTGATATGATTCATTGAACATCTAATAAGCATGCTTTAACTCATAACCTTTTGAAAAAGTGTCTTAAGGGAATTCCATTTTTAATCATATAAAATCCATATTCAATACAAGAAATGATTAAGTATTCATGAAAATAAGCCACTTAACTCTTAACTCAATCAACTGATTGCTCAAACACTCTTTATACCAAAGACCTTTCCAATATTTTACTTAGGTTATTATTAAAAATCAGGTTTCTCATTCTCAAATATAGTCCAAAACACTTTAATTCATACTTAGTCATTTTCCCCATATATCTATACCAAATTATTAGGTTCATCTTCCCAAATCACTATTCACATTGCTATGAAACCATAGCACAACACAAATTTTCAAACCACTATAATTAACTCATTAATCATTTTTCCCATCCAAATTATGCATAAATCATGAAATCCCTAAAGTCTTCACTATTTCAGAAACCCTAGTTAAGCAAAAAAAATTGTAAATTGAATTAGGAAAAACCAACTTACCTTTGATTTCGTGCATGACTTGGATCATAGAAGAAGAAACCGACTCCCATTTGTCAAACACCCACCATGGGTTGTAGAAGATACACTTTTCTTCCTTTCCTCATCATCCCAACTAAAGAAACCCAACTTAGAAGCATGCTTGATCTATTCCATACATAAACAAGATGGTTTCTTAGGTCAAATAACAAAGTTTTAAGACATGAAGGGGCGGGGAAAAAGCTGGGTGTGGAGAAGAAGAGAGGGCATGAAAATGTAATGAAAAGGGTCTAAAAAGCCCTTAAAAAGTAACATTTTTTGGTGCTCTAATGCACCACACAAATCCAGTGTTGTGGCACTAACTTGCTGCCCATTTTCCCTTTTTTGAATTAGTGTTGTGGCCCTAACTTGTTGCCTAGAATAGGTTTGGTATTTTATTTATATTTTCCTCATAAGATGTCCAAATCACATTATTATTAGTGCATTGGAAAGAAAATTTCAAGATATACAACTTTTATGTTTATCACTTATTCTGATTTAGCCTCTACATATGAGTAATTTGACCTCAAAGTGACACCTTCTATTAAAACAAAATATGAAACTCTAGAGACAACTATTGTATTTTAGCTTTAACTTCATCGTATGATATCCAATTCACATTATTCTTAGTAAATGGTGAAGGTAATTTAAAATGTTATAACTTTTGTGTTGAACACTTTTTCTAAATCATTCACATTTTATGTCAAAAATTGAATACAAGTGATAACATTTTCATTTTCAGCTTCTTCTAAATATATTCTTGTGCTCAATTCATCTCCTTATTTAGTTACATTAGAAACAACTTCAATGTACTAAAGTATTCAAGTACCAAATTACCAAAATTAACACCCTGGGTGTTACTTGTCTGCAAGACACAGATATGTGGTTGGCATGGATATGTTTTGGTATACGTGATATGAATATCTGATGCCAAGAGTATGCCTAGATATGACATTGCCTAGTCCGAGAGGGAAGAGGCACATGATTTTTTGGTTCAGCCTATGATGGCAAAGAGGATGGTATGGCCTGGATTTCTGCCTATGATGGCAAAGAGGATGGTATGGCCTGGATTTCTGCCTATGATGGCAAAGACCTTTGGTGCTTGTGTCTAGCAGAGGTATTTGGCCTATATGGCCTAGATATGATGAGACCCCTTTGGTTTGGTAGAGGTGGATGGCATGGATGGCATGGATACGATGGGCATGGGCATGGACATACACATGGTTATAATGAGCATGGTATGATGAGATATGCCTATATGATGTGCTTGGTATATACTGGACGAATTATATGTATATGATGCATTGTTGCACGATCATGAGTGTCAGTATGGCATGGTATGAGTTTGCATGTGGTTATGTTTGTGAGCATATTATGAGCACATGGATGTGCTATATATGTTTGGGATTTTGAATATCCTAGAATTTGTTATAAGATAATGTAAATGTGTGTGTGAATTGGGATTGGTGAAGATCCCAAGGTAAATGAATTCATATGATTGTGCAATCTCTCGTATAATGTGGTTTGGTGGGATAGAAGAGTATCCCCTAAATTTTCTAAATGATATGGTGTGATTATGTAAATGGTATGTAGGAATGAGGGATAAGAAATGTTCCAAAGTTATTTTCTTAGTATGATGACATGGATGTGGAGGGATAAAGGATATCACCTATTGATATATATTGCATTTTATTCTTGTTTATGGATATCTATTTGGTAAATGATAGTACCTAGTAACTTATAAGTGTATGGTTTCATGGCAATACCTTGTTTGTGATGTGACTATCCTTGCATGGGACTGTAATTATGGGGAATGTGCTTAGGGATGCCTGCGGGATCCCTTGTTGTTAATTATGCTTCCTATACAGTCCACTTACTGAGTCTATTTAGACTCACCCCTATTTTTATTTTTAGCTGGCAGGTTGAGTTGTTTGTGCTGGAAAGAAAGCTTAGAAGATAACTTGTATCTAGAGATGTTGTTATAATCTATTGGGATGTATATGTTTATTTTGTTGAACTTGAATCCTGTGGGGTACATGTATGTTGTAAATTGATAAAAATTTATGTATATTATATAATTGGATTTAAGATTTTAATTGATGTATAAAGGAGATTGGCATGTCATAGTAGTTTGTGTATGATTTTGTAATTATAAATGGATACGTATGATCCTAGTGAGATGAATTGCCATCATGATCGATTCCGCTCTTGGGCAGACAACTGTGGGTTTAGGAGTGTGTTATGATTTGTATTAGAATTTTTAATTATCGAGATTTTATTATATATGATTAATGTATGTCAGGTTTAGATGATCATATTTTAGGATAGAATCTACTAGATTTTATACAAAAGTTTTCCTTAGAAATGGGAAAAATACTGGGTAATGGTAAAACGTGTAGGCCCTAGGCGGGGCGTTACATCCATCAAATTCCCATGTTGGAGTTATCAACTAAAGTTGAAATTTTGGATGGAAAAAATGATGAAATGGCTACAATCTTATAGAGAATGAGGATAAAGAAATTGTAATGGGGGATCAGGGCCAATACCCTTGAGTTAACAGGGTTCAGGGTGGCAGCCTTGGCTAGGGGTACCAGGTGCAACGTGCCTAGGGTAGCAGGGTTCGGGGGCTGCCCATAGACCCTAGCCCCACGATATGCCCTATTGATCATATGGAACCCTAGTCACAGTGCAAAAGTGTGAATGTAGCCCATGTGCCACTGTTGGTGGATGATAACAATCCACATGTTCAATTAGAACCATGTTTGACATAGACCATTCTTACAATCTTATGGAGAATGAGGATGAATTTGTAGCTCTCTTGGTGTGTTGAAAGAGTTTTTAAAAGAATAAATGAATGAGTTCGGGAGTGGAGGAATTTATTTTTCCAAAATGAAAGGTTTGGAATGAACTTTGGGGAGGTAAAATGTCTATCCACAAGTGCAAAAATACAAATGAACGAATGCATATATTGTTGCCTAACACTGCAGCACCCATACATAGGCTACAAAGATATACACTCTACTTGAATGTTGCCATTGTAGTGTTATTGCATTGTGCAGTCTATCCACTTTCCTTCCATGCAATGTTGCTACACTCCATGCTAGCGCTATTGCACTGAGTAGATTGTCCACATTTGCATAAGTGATGAAATTGCAGGGACACGGTGTTGTCTCCTTGGCACTGCAACACTGATATTGTTGTATTTGTATCATTTGATATTTGATGAAAATTGAATGCCTCCTCAAATCTCAATGTCCAAAATGAATTTGTCACTTATTAAAACAAAAAGTAAACACATTAATTAATGAAAAAAGGTTGAACAACTAACAATCAAATTGATAAAAAAAACTAATAAAAACCAAACAAAAACAAAGAAGTTTGAAAGCTTGGGTTGCCTACTAAGAAGCACTTTGTTTATAGTCTCAGCTTGACTATGTCCTTCCATCTTTGAGGTGAATTTTGGCTTTTTGGTGCTTGGGGTCTTAAACTTTGGTATTGACTTGTGGAATTGTTCTTATGCACCTAGTTGATAAACATAGATGATTGGATTAGATTCGTTTAAATCATAACTATTGACTAATGAAAGGGTATGGGATTTTGAAAACTCTTCAATTTTTCCATCCACTACATCGATACCAAAGAAATCATCATTGTCATTGGGTAGCTTCATTGCCTTGAAGATATTATGTTGAGTCTAAGGTTCTAGTTTTAATGATTAATAAAACTTGTTAATGACTTGACCTAAGCTAATAATTTTGTTGCTAAGATTTCTAGTTGGGAAGGAAGCTTTGGTGTTTAAAAAGGGAAGCTTTGGAGTTATCGATGAAGCTTTGGAGTCAA
>JAYJMB010001486.1:0-16569 GCA_036873735.1 Pouteria campechiana
GAAAAATATTATATGCGATAGCAGAAGGGGGCCATTGGAGATACTTTGCATGCACAATGAGCCAAACCTAAAGTCATTCTATGCAAAATTATTAGCTAGTCGGTGTATGTTAGAAATGTCGCAGTGTCTTACACGTGCCCATGCGGAGTACGCGCACGCAAAATGCACCTTTTCGTCTCAAGATACGAGATGAAATACGAGAGATGAAGATTTCCCAGCAATTCACAGCAATTCACAGCGAGTCGATATATCGCAGAAGTGACAGCCTCACACGCACTCGTGCGCAGTGCTGGCAGGCACAACATGCCTCTCCATCCTAATAATTAATTATAATATCAGCCACCACCTCTTTGTTACATATATAATTAACAAACAATTTCTTTTGGTTTCTTAATTATTTTGTACTTTTGGGAGTAAATCTCTGTCATTTATGATATCCTTTTGCTTTGTGTATGTGTGAGCGTGCGCTTACAAAACGATGTTATGAAGTGTAATAAGGGTGATGCGTTTGCTGTAATCAAAGCACCAAAAAGAAAAAAAAAAGTAAGGCTTCATTTTATCGCACATTGCAGGGGATTAAAGCGCTTTTGGATTCGTAGATGTGCTTTTGTAGAGGGGTCGGTTAGTTTGGTCGCGCGTTCCTTCATCGTGCTTTTTTCTTATTGTAAAAGCCTATTTTTCATGTTTAGTTAGAAGTTACAAATTACTATTTCTTTTGAACATGCTTATGCAACAACGCTTTTACAAAAGTATTTAAATTTCATAGCACAGCAAACAAAGCCTAAATCTGGTTTGAATAGACAAACTATCACATACACTGGACTAGAATTTATACTGAAGCAGAACATTCATCATATGAGATGAGAATAACTGTTGATTTCACAGGGTCAAATTGCACTATCCTTAGGATCCATTTGTTAATGAATCAAAACAGAACGGAAAAGGAAAAAAATGTGAAATGTGTATGAAAATAGGAAGAAAAAAGTGAGAAAGGATGATCCACGGTATTAATTAACTTCCTGGAAGAAAAAATTGGAGATTCAATTAGTATACCTAAAAATTTATTTATTTTGAGAGTAGACAACTCTATCGATTCTAATTAAATCGAGATGTATGAATGAATTAATTTTTTATAAATTGTAATTTTAGCATTTACTTTTCACTTCATTCATGAATGATCTTTTATGACTTTTAATACATCACATTTAAGTCTATAAATATTAAAATAAAATATTCACTTATATTTATCTATATAATATCATCGTAAATACTAAAATATTGGGATCTTATCACTTTCAATCTATATATATATATATATATATATATATATATATAATATCTCCTAACTTAACACTAAGCAAAACCACAGCTTGTCATTTTCGAGCTGGGCGAGGGGTTGATGGTCATAGCCGTGCACGAGCCCTTCACATGTTCAGGCAGGCGGAAGCAGCCCGCTAGAGACTAAGAACAAGGCAACAACTGCACAAGTGCCGGTCTATTCATTCACAAGCTGATTCTTGGCATCATTTAAACGGCATATTTGTTTATTTGGATTACCCAAATACATAGATGAGGACTAACTACAAACAGTGACATAGCAAACATTAAACCCAGCCCAGACGCCCATGACCTTTTCAAATTTGCAGCGGCAAAATTCTTCTTGAGAATTAGCAACCTAAAACGTGTCATAGACGCACATTTGCAAGCAAGCTAGGATGGGTGTTAAAAGGATTTAAACATCATGATAATGGATTTGATTTTGCCAGAGTCGAGTTGGGCCGATGCAATGGTTGAAGCCCTGCACTGATGAAGTTATTGTTGAGCTTGGTAGGAGCAGTGCGAAGAGTTTATTAGCTGTCCCAATAAGGTATATTTCCTGACTGCAGCTTTATATTTGATCTGTAAGATTGTTTTTTCCTGTTCAAAATTTCATGAAAGTTGGACCAAATTAGGCTGGTTTGTCAATTGTGGAATCGGTACTCGAAGCCCTACAACGATGAAGTTATTGTTGAGCTCGATTGCAATGGTGAGAATTTTCTGCTAGGCTGTCGCGCGCGCGCGCGCACACATATCCTGACATCAAGCTTTATGTTAGAGATCCGAGATTGGTTTTTCCCGATCAAAATTTCACGAGTATGATGGAAATTTGGCCCAACTAGACTGATTACTCAATCATGAAAGGAATTGTTGATATTTTCTGGAGCCAAAGATTATAGGACGAGTGTTGTGAAACGTTAGACCAAATTAGAATGATTACTCAATCGTGACATTCATGATTTTTTTTCGAAACCAAACATTATACGTGACTATTTTACTTGAACATATGAGCCTCTTTTTTCTAATTTTATGCGACACATCTAATTAAGTAAGTGCAAACTCATTGGTGGTTGTTGCCACTAGCTAAACCCGATGGCTTTTTATATGCATTTGCCATTGATGCCCCTATCGTGACCATGATGCATGTGCATTACGTTGACTTACATCAAATTTCCAATGTAGCTGTAACTCCTTTGATAGTTTCCTATGATAACTTCCTTCGTTGATTGAATTCGAACCAATTTCAATTTTTTTTATGCCCATTTTAGAATGCAGCTTTAAATTGAAACTCCGGAAGGGAAGAGATTGAAATGGAGTACAAGCACTAGGCACATGAACGGGGCATACAGAATCGTGGTCCGATAGTGGCTGCTGGTTGCACCTCTTTCTTCATCTTTGATCATGACCGAAAGTGTAATGACTCCCACATTCAGCGCCAGCCACCACCCACCTATTTCACTGAATTAAATTCAGTTACACCACACCCATGGTTTTTATATGCTATCTGTCACGCCCAAGGCCCAGACTAGCGATTTTTGTTGTATTATGGGTCTGAGTGTGATTAATCCCAAGATTTATTATGCCTTGGATGAAACACAACATAAGAGAAGCTATGCACAAAATGAACCTAAAATATTCTACTTTGTTAAATGACCAATTATTACATCAAGTCTGAATACATCATTCATATATCTTATTGCAATTGGTTTAAAATGGGGAAAGAGTAAATAAAAATTAAAAATAATTTTTTGGATTGGCCACAAAAATCTTCAAGAATCTGCCCGTTGATTTTTCTTCAACTTTGATTAACACTATCTAGAAAATATAAAAATTAAGGTATGAGTTTTAAAATCTCCATAGGTGGAAAGGACATATGATTTAAATCATCCATCTCAAAATCTTAACAATTTTTCTTAATTTCTCATCATCTGATACATTAATCATAAGAATTACATTGGAAAAGAGAATATAAATATCTCATGACTAATCTAATGGACCAAATTAAGCATCTAAGGGATAAAATCTTAGCCCTTCAAATATGTCCACATAAAATGTAAAGATCTAGTCATGTTTTAGAAAATATAATCCTTTCATCTTATTTAGCAACCCAAAAATGTGAAAATCAACTGTTTATTAATCAAAATCTAACATCAAATGACCCTAAAATTCTAATTTTATTTCTGACCGTTCACTTCTTTTTTTCAATTTGAGTTTGACCAAAAAGGCAACAACCTTTCTTCCCCGACCAACCACCATGGCTACATCCAAAACCCATCCTCGTTGCTTACCCCATCACACCACCCCTCATGCCGCTATCGCCCACCGTCACCAGCACCCATCATTGTCAACGCCACCCACATGTTGCCTCCTAGCTAGACTGGACACACTGCTAGCATGCACTTGGCCTGGTCCAGTAGGCTCGCTAAGGCTAGTTGCCATGGCTTCTTTGTTTGGTCCTAGATTCTAGTTTAGGTAGGGATGAAACTCGGGTTCATAAGATTTGGGTTCCCCTCAACCCTAACGCTAACTTTATTTATAAAACTTTAACTCTAATTCTAACCATATTTTTTAAAATCGAGCTCAAGTTAAGTTTCGAGTTGGAATTCGAGTTGATGAAAAGGAAACTTGAAAAGGAAAGCACTACTCCAAAATAGAATTTCAGTAAAAAAATAGATGAATGAAAACCAACTTGAAACAATAAGGGCATTGCATCCAGTACAAGCATCATGCAAAAATGTAGACAAAAAGGAGAAGAAATCATATAGCAATTGTATATACTTGATGCCATTTTGATAAAAATTTTCATTTCTACTAATAATTTGATGATGGTGCTAACAATTAACAAATACATTCTAAGGATTCAACAAGTAATCATATAGAATTTTCTCTTCCTAAATCACAAACATATTTTTTTTGAAGCAAAATAATATCAAGTTGCATGCCAAATTCTTGACTTTCGTAAGTGAAAATAATTTATATTTATCAACATTCACATAAAATGAATCCAAAAATATGCTACCTAAGCCATGCTGTCTATGATAATCACACATCAAAGTGTCCACCACATGCTCGCCTTCATCATAACAACTACTAACTCCTGATGAGATCCAAGAAACATCGTTTAATAGAGATAACAATAATGCTAAATATAATGTGAGCAGTGTAAAATCAATGGTTAAGTTCAAAAAGGACACTGTTGCAAGTTTTTTACCTTGCAGGGAGCAGTGAAAGATAGAGTTCATGTCTTTTCAAAACATTAACTCAGATAGGGTAATGTTTTGTTTCTTTTCTTCTTGTATGATATGCATATTGCGCTTTCTTTAGCATTAACCTGAACCTCTCTGCAATCAAGTTAAAGAACTATATGAGAAAATATAAAGCATAAGAAACTGCTCAGAATAATGACATATTCTGAGTCCCTGTTTATGGACTATACTGAAAAATTTAAGAAATTCTGTGATGATACATACTTTATAGATGTTGTAGGTCATTTTGGCTCTGCTATGGAATCACAGAACTTGCTGATTGAAACACTAGAGGGGCCATGAGGTAAACAAGAGGATTGAAGTTTGAAAATACTATTTCTAGAGCAGCCCTGATTATCCAATTTTCATAAATTATGAAATTGGTTGTTGACTTTGGGAGTTATCTACACTTGTGCAATGTGCAAATAAGACAAAATGAGGCCTCCTTGACTTTCATAAAACACTAATGCAATATATACAGACTCAGCCACACATATCCCACTATGTCATTCCACTCTACCATAGCCCATATACTCAGTTGAGTAGACCTTAGGTCTCTTTCTACTGCCTTGTAGCTCTCAATAACTAAGTGTCATTGTTTTAATGTATACGGCCCATCCATGTAGTACCTAAGCACTTCAATTTACTTGTAGAAGTGACACATGCATAACAATGTTTTTCATGTTTCATCCAGCTCATGACAATACTTTTTAAATAAAAAAAAGTTGAGTTCAAATGCAAGCTCGTATGGAGCCAAAAGTCAGATTGCTGATCCTAACCTAATATTAGAAGTTTTGGTCAATTTGTAATTGTAAGTCAATTATTGAAAGCATTTAAGAAAAATAAAGAACACAAAAGAAAGAAGAGTTATGCAGGGGGGAGGAAGAAGGGGGGGCGCTGGGCTGGGGATTTTATGCAGTGTTGTAGACTTGCAGTAGCCAGCAAGGGGGAGGAAGAAGGGGGGTGTGCTAGCTAGGGGTTTTGTGCAGCGTTGCAAACTCATAGTAGCTAGTAGCGGGGAGGAAGAAGGGGGTCGTCGATTGGGGATTTTGTGTAGCATCGCAACAACCAGTAGGGGGAGGAAGAAGGGGAGTCTCTAGCTAGGGATTCTTTGCAAGTAGTGCAACGTCACAAGGGCGTGTGCTATTCGCATGGAGATGGATTAGGGCGGGTGGGATGTAGGAGGATAGCGATTGAATATTTTACTAATATATATTTTTTATAAATTATTTATATAAATTGAATTTGAATTCAAGTTACTGCTGGTTTGGGTTGACCCCAACCCAAGACCGAATTAATTTTAAATCGGTTTGGTTGAACTCTGGTTCTTCGGGCTTGGAAAAACTGAGTTCGAGCATTTCCCCAATTCAGGTTCAGTGGGCACCCAAAGGTTTGGGCAACCTAATCACATGCATTTCAGCTCCTTAATTCTAAACCAGCAACTCATGCATGGAGGATAGTTCCATGGCTCTGGTTTTTCTGATTTGGGTGGACAACAACTGGGCAGTTTGGATCTATAGTTGATTCATAAAATTCAAATTTATAAATTGGGAATCTGAGATTGAGATTTGGAATATGATTTCTTTAATTGATTTTCATTAATAATCTAGAGGCATGAAATCCAATTTTTAAGAATAGGGTTAAGGTTGAAGTTTTACAAATAGGATTAAGGTTAGGGTTAGGGTTGAAGTTTTACAAATAAGATTAAGGTCTTAAGGTTGAAGTTTTACTAATAGTATTAGGGTTAGGGTCAGGGTTAAAGATTTATAAATAGGGTTAAGGTTAGAATTATGGTTGAAGATTTACAAATAGGGTTAGGGTTATGGTTGAGATGAACCCAAGTTTCATGAGTCCGAGTTGCACCCCTAACAAGTAGGTTTAAGGTTTAGGGCTGGGTGGTGAGACATTAGGGGTACAAATAGGGTTAGTCGGGAGTGGATCGAGGTCAACCCTAACCGTAACCCAACCTTAATTTTAAAACTTCAACCCTAACTCTAACCCTAACCCAATAGGTCAGGTTCAAGTTAAATTTGGGTTACATAAATAAGTAAAAAGTGACATTTTCAGTACATGTAATTCATGAAAACAATACCAAAATATGAGACGATTATTTAGTTGTGAAGTTGGATTGTGAATTGTGGTATCACTTCCAGTACATGTATCACTTCCACAGCTGACCGTTGGGTGGGCATTAAAGCTGATGGAAATTATAATTTAATCCTCAGTGATCAGGAAATGTAAAAAACTTATATTTAGAAAATGTGGTACATTTTTTGCAATATTTCAACACTACATAAAAAAATAAAAATTTATTTTAGCTAGTGATGTGGTACATATTGATGCTACAACTATCACAATCTGAGAAATGAGAGAGTGGATAGCCTCTAAATTGTAAACAAGATCCAATACTTGAGAGAATCAAAAAACTAAATAGTTTATGATGAACAGTTGGGAAAGAAGAGCAGAAGGATAGAAAATTACAAATCCAAAAGTTAGAGACGAAACGGAGATCCAATAGAAGGAGATTAGATGAAAGAGAGGAGAAAATAAAGGCTCAAAAAGTGCAAATTCAATTTCAACTTAACCTTGAAATAATTGAGGGAGATTCAACTTAGCAAGAATACTAACCTGACTCCGGCACAAATCCCAAACGATTGATTGCCTCAACCCCACAAACAAGCTGGAATTATGGATTCCGCGGGAATGGTGAATGTCAGATGATGGGTTGCCTTTGTCGACGTCGACCAGGGGTAGGGAATGGATCGCTTTTGTCGACTTCGAGCAGGGGTTGAGCAAGGGTGGCCGGCAGGGATGTGGGGGCAATGGCTGTGCACGGCGAAGTGGGTTGCCTTCATCAACGTCGACCAGGGGTGGGGAATGGATCGCCTTCATCAATGTCTAGCAAGGGTGGCCGACAGGGAAGGGGGAGCAATGGCAGCGGACAACGAATGGAGGGAGATGGAGGAGGCTTGAGTAGTGGCAGGTCTTTGTTGGAATGGAGGGAGATGGATGGAGGAGGCGGTTGGTTTTTGCGGCAGACAACTGACGGTGAAGTTTCTATCAGGGGCGGGGCGTCGTGCTTAGTTGCAGCATGAGCAAGCGTGGGCAGGAGACGGAGGTCGAAGAGGTGAGGTGTGCGGCTGTGGACAATTAGGGTTAGGTTTTTTTATTTATCTATATATATTTTAACCAACTACAGTAATTCGGGTTGGATTGCTGCCACCCGATCCCGACCCGCGCACTAACTAGGGTTTAGGTTGAACCCGAATTCAAAAATCCAATTTTCACTTAATCAAACCCAAACCCTAAGATTTTGTAGTTGGGTTGGGCGAGTTCGGGGCAACCCATCCCAAGTTGCACCCCCATGAGACATGCCTACATCAAGAGACTTTTTCCTTCTTTTTGCCATTCTGCACATTTGATTTGGTTGATTCTCGGTAGAAATGAAAAATTATCGTTTAAAATATTTTAAATAGTCTGATCGTTAAGATAGAATGGTGAATTTATTTTATTTATTTAGATTAAAACTCAAAGACATAGACTAGTACAAGCAGCGACAAAGCAAACACTAAAGCTCACAACAGACGCGTATGGCTAGTTTAAGACATAGCATACGCTTACGTTATTTCTAAAACATGGTGGTTGGGAATTCCGTCTCCAGCACAAACATCGACCTCGATCCTCTTAAGCAGCAACCACAGTGCCCTCCGTGGGAGAAGCATTGATTCAAGGTTTATTTGTCGTAGTGGCCTAGAGAGCACGGCTGTAGACCACCAAATCATAGTGGCCTTGAGAGCACGGCCGTAGACCGCCAAAATTCCAATCGCTCTGGAGAACAAGTGCGTAGTTCCCATCGCTGTCGGTGACATTGCTACTCCATCTAGGACTTCCATCGGAACTACGAATGACAAGTTTCCCATTAATCAGCACGGTGCAAACACAATTCTGTCCCTGCCCAGATGGATTAGCTGCCCACACAGCCTTCCCAGCGTCATACAAAATAAGATTGCAGTTTGTTTGCATTCTCAAGACATAGTCAGACCCATGTGTTAGGGATTCACCATTGCGGAGGATTTCACTAGGATTAGGGTTGTCAGTTGAGCGGGTTTGGGGTGGGTTTGAGCTTCCCTAACCCTAACCCTCAATTTTGCAATATTTTCCTAACTATAAAACTAATTCTCACTTTTATAACCTTTTCTCAACCCTAATCCTAACCTTACATGTGCGGGGTTAACTTCAGGTTCAGGTTCGGGTTGAAAAATTATGACAAACTAAATGACAATCAATTCTTTTCATGTGTGCTGGAGTTGGATGGAATTATTGACCCTACACGACCTGACCATCTATCACTTTCTATGAAAGTGTTCCACTAATCTCGAGACTTATATTCCGTTTAGTTTGTTCATTTTAATTTAGTAAATTTGGTTAGACCACCTCAACTCAAACTAATGTAATTCCAATCTCTTGAATTTAGGTTGTTCGTTTCATCTATTACTCTATCATAGTTTCTGTGATATACAAGAAATTAATAATATAATCATAGGAATGTATTAATTATCTATATGTGTAAGATATGATAAGGGCTAAACTGATGATAAAGGTTGCATATATAAACATGCGCTCGATTGTCAACTCAAACTGATTTGAATCATTTATTAAAATAAATAGGAGTATGAATGATTTAAATGAATTATAATTTTTATAGCAAAAAAATTATAAAATAGATAAAATTAAGGTATATGGAGGTTAAAAATATGATAATTATTCTGAAAATTGTACCTAGGTTACCATTGTTATCGGGACATATTTTTATTTTTTATTTTATTTTTAATGAAAAGATGCGAGCTCAGGTTGAAGTAGATTATCCGACCCATTACCTAGCCCTAACCCTAAGTAAGTGCGGGTGCGAGTGCATGTTTGGGTTCAGGTTGAACTCGCCCAACTTACACCCCAAACTAACTAGGATACAAGACATTTCCCGCCTCAGTACTGGATGATAAGTTGAGAAGGAGAATAACGTGAAAGAGGCTGGTGGAAGCTTTGATAAGAGTAGCAATGCAAGGGAGAGAAGTCATGGTTTGTATTGGGGTGAGGTGCTGGTGGTCATTCTGTGCCGGGCATTTATAGAAATGAGAAGAGTGCGTGGTAGACGGTAAAAAATGAATATGTTGGCCGGAGCCATCTTATCCGCATTACACACAATCACCCTACTAAATTCCACTCGTCAGCATTTTTCACGTGGTGTCATATTCATGTTCTATACATTTTCACTATACCATATTTGAAAAGGGCTGGGTGGTGAGACATGCCTACATCAAGAGGTTTTTTTCCTTCTTTTTGCCATTCTGCACGTTTGATTTGGCTGATTCTTGGTAGAAACGAAAACTTATCGCGTAAAATATTTTAAACGGTCTGATAATTAAGATAGAAGGGTGAATTTGTTTTATTTATTTGGATTAAAACCCAAAGACATAGACTAGTACAAACAGCGACAAAGCAAACACTAAAGCCTACAACAGACGCGTATGGCTAGTTTAAGACACAGCATACGCCTACGTTATTTTTAAAACATAGTGGTTGGGAATTACGTCTCCAACACAAACATCGACCTCGATCCTCTTAAGCAGCGACCTGAGCGATCTGAGCTATATTTGCCCCATTGGTCCAGAGGGTAGGGCCGTAGATCGCCAAGCCCCGATCCTTCTGGAGAACGAGCACGTAGTCTCCATTCTTGCCGATGACGTTGCTTCTCCATCTAATAGTTCCATCGTACCTACGAACGACAAGTTGCCCGTTAGTCTGCACGGTGGAAAGGCAATCCAGTCCCGGCAGAGACGTCCTGGTCTGCCACACAATGTTCCCAGCGTCAGACAGAACAAGATTGCAGTCGGTCTGCATTGTCAAGACATAGTTAGACCCATCTCTCAGGGATTCACCACTGAGGAGCTTTTCACCAGGATACAAGACATTTTGCGCCTCAGCACAGGACGATGAGTTGAGAAGGAGAATAAAGAGAAAGAGGCTGGCGGAAGCTTTGATAAGAGTAGCAATGCGAGGGAGAGAAGCCATGTTTTGTATTGGGGTGAGGTGCTGGTGGTCGTTCTATGCCGGGCATTTAAATTTATAGAGATGAGAAGAGTGCGTGGTGGACAGTAAAAAATTAGTATGTTGGCTGGCGCCATCTTATGACCCTACTAATTTCCACTCCTCAGCATTTTTCACGTGGTGTGTCATATTCATGCTCTATACATTTTCACTAGACCATATTTGAAAAGGGGAAGGATTAGGAATATAGAAATTATTGCAATAAGAGGATTTAGTGACCTACAAAATTAGAATAATCTGAAAGTAAGTATAAATACATCAATATGCTCGTCTTTCATGTCGTTCACATAAATTTTTTAATTAAAACAAGTATCATTTATGATTTAATAAATAATGTTAACCATGATAGGTTTACTAATTTTTGCCATATGGCCATAATTAACCTTCCTTATCCTACAAATAGAGAACATCGAAGTATTCAGTACATACTGAATCACGCCATCACCAACCCAACCAATAACTGCGTATAATTTCTTTTATAAATTTTGATCAGTTTATTATTAATTAAAAATAACTTCAAAATATTTTCATTTTATACTAAAACATGTGCAGTTATAATTAATTTTTAGGATGCCGAAGCATGTTCTGCAAGTACTACGCACATGTGCGTGTGAGACTCCGTCCCTTTTGAGATATACCGAGTTGCCATGATTTATCCAAGGCCCAAGGGCTATTATAGCAGATCGCATGAGGCTAAGTTTCGAACTTAATTAGCGTAGTGTGAGTATAGATTGGGAGCACTTGTATGGTGTTGACACATTTGATAATGGCATGAATCCCAATTCAACCACGCAATATATATATATATATATATATATATATATATATAATATATAGAGAGAGAGTGAATTGTTTGAGTTGGGGTCCACAGCAATAGACGTTGTGCTTGTCTGTTGCCAAGGCTAAGGCTGCCATGCTTAGCTAGCTTCCAATTCACACTAGACCACTCTTCAAACACCCGTGACACTACAAAAAAATCACCATATGCAACTATTTTAATGCATCTTTATTTTGCAGCATATAACATTAAATGCAGTCAGCATATAATATAATATATGCAGTTATTTAAAGTCATGACTTATAACATCTCCTTTTCGTTATGCATTTCAAGTCGTCAATTTTATTTTTATTATTTATTTAATTAAAAATGTAATGATTTTAATATATATTAGTTTACTGGCTTATATATAATATAATAATTTATTATATAATAATTCAGAATGAATATAAACATGTTAAAATTTTCATCTCATATTTGGCTTACAAAAATTTCTGATTAAAATAATTTTTGATATTGTTATTAAATAAATACTAAAAAATAAATTGGATCTCTAAGATTCCACCATGTTAATTATATATGTACCAATGAGGTGATGACTAATATTATAATTAATTTTTAGGATGCAGAGGCATGTTGTGCATGCGTGCACTGCCACACAGGTGCATGCGAGACTGTAACACTTCTGAGATATCCCAACTCGCTATGATTTATCGAAGGCCCAAGGGCTATTATAGCCGCTCTTATGATGCTAAGTTTTGAACTTAATTGGTGTGGTGTGAGTATAGATTGGAAGCACTTCTATGGTGCTTACATATTTGATGTTGGCATGAAATTCAATTCAACCATGAAATATATATATATATATATAGTAAATTATCTGAAGTGTGGTCCACTGTGAATTGGAAGCTAGCAAAGCAAGGCAGCCTTAGCATTTGGCAATGAATGTTGTGCTTATCTGTTGCCAAGGCTAAGGCTGTCACGCTTAACTAGCTTCCTTCCAATTTACAGTGGACCACTCTTCAAACACCAGTGACCTGTAACATCTCCTTTTTGTTATGCATTTCAAAGGCATATTTCAATTTTTAATAAAGTGACAGCATTCTTGCAAAGAAGACCGAGGCGGAAATAGGCCATGGGATGCACGTTTTTAGCAACGGAAGAATCAAGAGTCGTCTTGTTAATCATGAGCTGCTGCATGTGGAAATGTACACATTGCATGCAATTGTCACCATCGGCTGTCAGACTTTGTCATCGACTGGGGCGTAGATGCATGTTATGCATGCTTGTACGGTAGCACCATTGCCTGTAAGCTTTGTGATTGATTGGTCTACAGAGGCATGTTATGCATGCTAGCGTGGAAAATTTCTGCCCTTAGGTTTATCTAGTAACTCATCACTAGCGACCGATTCCATGGCATCTTCTACATGTGGAACCATTTCATATTTCATATGGGGATTTGACCAAATCCAACCCGTACATTATGCTTCACAATCATTTTTAATTAAAAATATAATAATTAGACGTTAGATGGGCTGCTAAATGTTAATCAATACTGCAGTAAATATGTACCCGTTGAAATTCTTACTTTATATATAGCCTACATAGGTTTCAAATTAAAATAATTTTAAATATTATTAGTAAATGAATAGTCACAAATATCATAGATGATCTGGATTTAATCAAATCAACTTGTTGGGTCCCATAAGAACTGTTCCATAGTTGGATTATATATACCAGAGTTGATCTCTTATAACCGGTTTCACCAAAGCCCAATGTTCAACCGGTCCAAGCGGGCCCTACCTTGCTATTCTGATAGAATCAAAGTCATCAATTTTATTTGTATTATTTATTTAATTAAGAATATAATAATTTTAATATATATATATATATTAGTTTACTGGCTTATATATATAATAGAATAATTTATTGTATAATAATTCGAGGTGAATATAAACATGTTAAAATTTTCATCTTATATTTGGCTTACCAAAATTTCTGATTAAAACAATTTTGGATATTTTTATTAAATAAATACTAATAAATAAAATGGATCTCTAAGATTTCATCATGTTAATTATATATGTACCAATGAGGTGGTGGATAATATTATAATTAATTTTTAGGATGCAGAGGCATGTTGTGCATGTGAGCACTACGCACACGTGCGTGTGAGACTTATTCCCTTCTGAGATATACCCACTCGTTATGATTTATCCAAGGTGCAAGGGCTATTATAGTCAATCTTGTGAGGCTAAGTTTTGATGATGGTATGAAATCTAATCAAACTATCAAATATATATATATTATATAGAATTATTTGTGGTCCACCCAGAATTGGAAGCTAGCAAAGCAAGGTAGCTTTAGCATTGTCAATAAATGTTGTGCTTATCTGTTGGCAAGGCTAAGGTTGTAATGCTTAGCTAGCTTCCAATTCATAGTGGACCACACTTCAAACACCCGTGACTTGTAACTGGTAGTCCCTTACTTGAGGTAACTCAAGAGGGGGGTAAATTGAATGTTCAAAAATTTTGGTCAATTTATAGATTCTTTGTGCAAGCAATAATGGAAAAATCAAACATCAATAGAGATAGCTTATTTTATAATAGTTCGACCCAAGAAGGCTTCTTATTCAACTTTTTTGAATCAATCTTAATTACTACACACAGGTTCCACTAACACGTGTTTAAACAAATACAAGTTGATTTTTTAGAGCTCATCAATAAACTCTTACAATATCAGCAAGTCTTTCTTACTTGCTAGATTTAATATATAAGCCCTTTGTTTGTAAAAATAAAAATAGTAAATAAATTATATATTTAATGCGTCTTACTTAGGGAGATTTGTGTACATAAATAAATAAGAAAGCAATAAATGATTTAACAGTAAAATCAGAAATTTCAAACTCCTTAAAATGACGATATTACTTTGAATGCTTGATCAGAGCTTAGTGCAGAGAGAGTTGAAACTTTTAAAAGAAAACTTAAATGTTTATAAATGTTCATTTTTAATTCTTTCAATTAACTTATTCTAGGGATTTGAATCTTTATTTATATCCTTGGAAGATGATTTAACCGTTAAAGCATTTCTGAAAAGTTTTTGACCATTTTAAATTGTGTTTTCTACACTTAATCAAAAGTTTTCAACGCACACTTCATAACATCATTTTATAAACACACACGTAATAAATAAATAAATAAATAAAGCAAAAAGATATTATAAATGACAAAAATTGATTTACTCTAAAAAGTAAAAAATAATTAAGAAAACTAAAAAAAAATATTTGTTAATTATGTATGTAACAAAGAGGTGGTGGCTGATATTATAATTAATTATTAGCATGCAGAAGCACTGCGCACAAGTGCTTGTGAGGTTGTCACTTCTGAGATATACAGACTTGCTATGAATTGCTAGGAAATTTCATCTCCTGTTTTTATCCAAGGCCCAATGACTATTATAGCCGAACACATGAAGCTAAGTTTTGAACTTAATTAGTGTAGTGTGGGTATAGATTGGGAGCACTTCTATGGTATTGGCACCTTTGATGATGTTATGAAATCCAATCCCACCATCAAATATATAGAGTCATGATACGGATTAGATGAATCCTAGATAAATGTTTGGGTTGAACTTGTATATGGCATTATAATTACTTTTCTATACATAGAGAGAGGCTTGATTACTTAGAACCAACCCAAGTAGGCCTTACCTTACTGTTTTGATAGAATCCAAACTATCAAATTTAATTTGTTATTATTTATTTAATTAAGAATATAATAAATTTAATATATATGTAAGTGTGCGCTCGCGCCACTATATATATATATATATATATATATATATATATAGAAATACTTCAATAGATCATGCTTTAACAAAGTAAATTGGTACAACCTTCCAATTTAGGCCCCAATTTGATGATTTAATATCTTTATTAGATATTTAATACTAAATATAATAGTTAAAATAGATTTTATATTTAGTATTACATATTTAATGAAGATATTAAATATTAGTATCAACACATCAGGTGGAAAAAAATTTTCCACTTGCCCTTGACTGATTGGCTTCATCTCCAAATCCCATTCAAAAGCCTACAAATCCATTTTAGGCTCTGTTTGGCCGCACGTTTAGATAGTGTAAAAGTGCTTTCACGGCCCCCAAAGTGCTTGTATAGTTTTTTGTGGGCCTTTAGCTAGAGTTTCAAACGTATCCTACTCCACAGTAAAAGCTAAAAACTCACATTTTGAGAGAAATAGAAAATTTTCTGCTTTTTCATAGGCTTCTTGCGTTAATAAATTTTGAGACAATATTACACATCTTTCTCTCTTTTAAAAAATAATATCGTAAGTGTATAAAATCATATTTAAATATTTAGATATGATGTAAGTATTATCATCCATCAAAGTTCTATTTATTTGTATATATATAAATATATGTGTATTAATTTTATCATATATGTACATTAATATTAAAAATCTTAAGTAATTTTCTTCTCTTAAGCTAATAATATATATTGAAAATATTTTATTATTAGTATTTATTTTAAATCTTAAAATTTGATCTGCATATTATATTATTTGTATAATTCTTTTGAAGATAACTAGTGATAAAGTTAAAGGATAATTTTTTTTATCTTTTTTAGTCATTTGCATAATAAAAGTATTTTCATCATATTATGGTCAACCAGATATGTAATGCCAAACATACTTTTAAATTTATCTTACTTTAAATACCTTTTATTAAAATTCTATTGTAAGAGAACTTTTTCAAAAAGTGTTTAAATTCTACCGGGGGGCAAACGAGAGCCTTATTCTATTCTCATTAGAATAAGTTGTAGGGCTAGGACAAGGGAGGTCACCTCTAATCTCTGGTCAACTAAAATTTAATTCATTGTCTCATTGTCATCGCTAGAACGCGGGACCCACCATGGCATATAATTTCAATTCATTTCCTCAGTTTTGTTTACATTAATGGTTGTCATATGACAAAAATTAGTGGAATCATGATCGTAGCGATATTGAGATGAAATTCACACCCCCGATACGAATGCAAAGAGGAAAAGGTGTTTTTTTTTTCTGTGTGAGCACTCCGCATTGGCGCGTGTACGACACTGGCATTTCT
>JAYJMB010001487.1:0-16568 GCA_036873735.1 Pouteria campechiana
AATCTACTTTAAATGGTGATGATGTTTATGAAAGAATATCATGCAAAAGTTGATTTATCTTCAAGGAATTTCAAACCTTAATTCAAGGGGGTTTGCTAAAAATTTTAATAAGAAATTAAGAATTTGTTAGAGGATGAAAATTAGAGTGTGAGGGCTGTGCAAATTGCTCACTTAATTATGGTAAGCAAGTAGTTGTTTTAAGTTATTTTAAGTTCAATTTGATTTCTTTGGATGATTACAATTTGGGCACTTATAATCTTAAATTTTTGTATATGAGTTATATGATTTTAAACATGCATTATCTATCCCATGCAACCATAATTAATGTATTGTATTATCATGAATTAAATTGTATTGAGAATAATGAAATTCAGATGAACAGTGCACTTACAGAACACCTTACCAAGTACCCCTTTTGAGGTTGATTAAAAACCAATTTAGTGATGTTATGTTGCCAAAATAAAAATATGAAGTTAAAATAGATATAACTAAATACTATCATATCAAATTTTATGAACAAATTCCACTATTTGATGCCTCAAAACAATATGAACATTAAATACCCTGAAAATAAGATGTTGATAGCGTCCCACCCTTTTGAAATTGTGCTTTCTTTTTAATCTTCTCATTATGAATTAATTTAAATTAAAATTTTTATAAAAAATCTATTATATTATTTTTAATTGATGTAAAAATTTTTAGGGGCAAAAGATATTTATAATTTTGTTTAACATTTTTTCTTCATATTTTAATTTTAAATTAATCAATTTACATTATTTTGATCTGAAAATTAGATCAAAAATTTTTCATATTATTTAAAATCTATAGAAATATTTTTAGGCCAATTGAATATTTATAAACTAGTAAATAAAAATTTTATTTTAAAAATTAAAAGCATGTATTCTACGCCCCTGAAAGTGCCGGTAAAATTTAGTTTTGGTGTCTGATTGGCACAGAGCCCAATGTGGCTCATTTATGTATTGTATGATGACCTTAGGGCTAACCTGTGTTCACCATGTATTGAGAAGTGGCCTGGTTGGCCAATGGGCGATTGTGTGGGCAACCGGCGCAGCCGGGCGTTGCTATTGGCCTGGATGGCCAATTGCTATGATTGGCCTGAGTAGCTTGTATAAGCGTGTTTATATAGAACTGGTACTCTTGTGAGGTGATGAGGGCGGGGTGCCACTGGATACGGTAATATGGTTGTGTGGGCCTGGTAGGCTTCTAGTCGGGAGTGCCAGGATGGACCTGACATGTTGAAGAGTGAAAGAGTAGTGTTCTGGTTTGTGTGGCTCTCGAGGAGGAGTGTGTGGATGATGGTGGGGCAGTATACAGGTATAAGAGGTAATCGTGGATTGGCAGATACAAAAATGATAGTATGACGTATCGGTATTCGAGCCAGTATTGATAATTAACTATGTATACAATATCATTATGAGTATATGTATGAAATAATTAATAATATGTTAACATTAAAATCTTAATGAACCTGGCCACTAACTAACTATGAAATCCTGTATATGGCATGGCATGTTTTGCCTGTTTGTATTATTGTTTACTACTCTATTTGGCGTTGTTTATTACATTATTTCTAATCATGTTTTTTCGCTTACTTGCTTACTGAGTTTTGCCTAGACTCGCCCTTTTAATTAAATTTTTAGCTAACAGATCAGAGGACGTAGCCCAACAGTGTGTTGGGTCTCATTACGGGGCTAGGCCATGACACTAGTAGAGGCTTTAATTTTTTTTTTTGATGTATAATGATGTATATTATTGGATGGATTTTGGATGTATATTAGACATATATCATTACTTAGTTTTACAGCATGTCATTTTATGGTGGGGGTATATATGATTTGATAGCTAGGGTACAGTGTACCCCGATCTTGGCCTGTGGGTATTGTGGGTATGTGTGGTTTGGAAGTGGCAGTTATATAATTTGTGTAGAAAATGGTAGGGCCTCGAGGTGGCCATATTATATTTGCATATTTGAGGATATTTGTTATATAATTATTGTGATTTAGCATGTTGTATATAGGATAATGGTGGTAAATCAGGGAAGACTCTGTCAGAATTTCCTCTGAATTTACCACTAGTAACGCTCAAGGGAGGAGGGGCGTTACATATTACAAGTTTTGTTATCATCAAAATCATATATAATAATCCTAACAACTATTGTAAGTAGCTGGCAAGTGGTTGCGACTATAAGAAAATGTGCTAAGTGGCTTGCAAGTGGCTGGGGCCTATATTTTGAAATTTTATGCGCTTGAACATTGTTTAGCCCATACTATGTATATTTCTATATAGTTATGATTTTGTTAATCATCAAATATAATAATCAATGTCTAATGCATGTTGGCGCATTACATAAGTGGATGCAAATGGCTAAATAATGTAATGATGAATGGTTCTAGCGATGGACAACACACTACTTTTGGCGTTGTCATTCTTTTACATGAATTACCATGGCAATAGAATTATAGCATGTTACTATGTTATGTACCATGGCATAAGTTGTGCCCCAAGAGAATGCATATGACCAAGGGAGAGGTTGGACTTATAAGGAAGTGAATGCTCTTTAAGGTTGTGGTCTAACACTTAGGAAAAGGTTAGGGTCCAAATGCCATGTATAAAAAAACTTAAATGTTTAATAAAATGGATATGAGATTGTTTCATCAATTTGTTGCCTCTATCTCTCTCTTGATTCTTGGTTTCCTAGCTCTATCTTTCTTTTACCTCCTTTACCTAATTCAACCCATTGGGCTATATCTTCCTGATCGGCCATGCCAACTAGTATAAGAGCCCATATGATCTAAAGAAAGGGGATGAGTAGCCAAGATGAATGGCTAGCTAGGGAGTAGCTAGATCTAGTGTTGAACACCAAGCACTAGGGTTTAGGCATGAACAAGGTAGTGATGTTGGCAGGAGATGTGCATGAGCTATCACAATAGGTCCAAGATGTTGGATTAGAGGCTTAGCCTCTTCAATCATGTATAAATGCTACTCTTACTAAGCTAGATGCAGTAGAAACTAGATCAAAAAAAGAGTAATGGAATCTCATGAATATTGGATAAAGCCCTAAGTGAGGGCAATGGAGCTAGTTCTTGGGGTGCTATCATCATCCTTTAGGAATTAACCAGGAAAGCTAGTATTTCCCATTTTCTACAATGGAGATCCTAGAGCCTGGCTGTTCAGAGTTGAGTACTATTTCAAATTAAATGGAATATTAGATGAATCAAAGGTGAGTTATGCTACCTATCGCCTAGATGGGGATGTCATCCATTAATATTAGTGGTTCAAGAAGAAAACCCTAAGGACATTATGGGAAGAGTTCGTGTAGGGCATTAAATTGAGATTAAGGGAACTAGATGAAGATGAGGATCAGTGGATAGGCATTAATCTAGATCCACTAAACTAGCAAAATAGAAAAGTACTTCTTGGAACTCAAGAAGCAGGTGAAACAAATATCAAATTGGTTAAAAAGTGCTCCATTGTGTTATTTTTTCAATGGGCTAAGGGAGGATGTAAAAGTAGAAGAGAAGCTCTAGTAGTTCTAGTTTGATACCACCTATTGGTCCTAAAAAAATGTGCATGACAAAGAACAAAACCAAGCAAGATTAGAAATTAAATAGATGTGCAAGTATAAAAAAAAAAGATAGCAGTGGAAGCATGTAATGCCCCGCACCCCCACCCTATGCATTTTGGCCATCCGATAAATTATTCCCTATTTGGGCCTATGCGAAACACTACCACTACCCTTCTTCTTAAGGTATGTCTTTCCATAACCTCACAATTTTCCTATTTTTTAAGAAGATATCCTACCATAAATTCAGCAGAGTCTCCCCTAAAATATCAAGATCTAAAACATAGTATACATTGTTTATCAAATACATTTCTCATATTCATACTCATAATTTCTAATCATGAATAAACTAAAATTCCAACAATTATAATTCAAATCATAAATCATTAAACTAGCCCAAAACCAGTGTCGGTCCATGATGGCAATAACATAATTCAATTCCATATTCTGCACATTTTTCACTATTATGATACGTCATTCTCTTTTGCATAATAGAATACATTTTCACTTCAATTATTACAATTATATCTGAATACAAATTCCAATTTCTACCAAATAGAATAAATACTTATACAAATATACAAATGGTTGACAACCCCAATCCATCATACCACCATATGTCTTCAGTCTTTCTCATAAATCTTTTGTCTGACCAATCGGCTAAAGTTTTAAATAAGAAAGCATGAGTCCAGGTAACTCAGCAAATAGGCAATAATAATGAACGATAATTAATCCACAAATATCATAATTCATACCAAAAAATTGATCATTCTGGCCATTACATATCACCAATATGCCATACCAGCATGAACATCTCATAACTAGAACATTACACCAAAATAGGCACAAAAGAATATATTCTCATCAATTAATACCAAACAAAGACATCACTGTATTCTCATCTTATCAACCAATCTCATATTGAATCGATCTTAAAATTAAACATACAACAAAGGGATATTCTCTATCTCTCACATTAAACATCCATACCAAATCAAAATATCAATTATTCTAATCCAAGGGATACCCATTATCCTTCACAAACCAAATAACATCAATCTTAAACAAAGATAAAATATCTATTATCCTCAATCAAAACATAAAGCTCGGATACAAACAAATGGGATATTCATTATCTCTAACCAATCATACCACAAAATATTGAAAGAGCCTACTTACCTACTGATGAATCACCAGACTCTCCTCAAGTTCCATGTCTTTTCATCCTTTTCAGATGATCTTCTACAGAGCAATAATCCTATTCATTTACAAATATAAATTGAAATGATTCATTTCAAGCCATTGAATTAGATACTATGATTGATTTATTGCTAAACTCATATACTTACCAAATGCATAATTGCATACTCATCAATATACAATCAAAATCCAACATATTCAATATCTAGGTAACCTTTGCAACATGCCAATTAAACTCTAGGTATATCCTAATTCACTGTCATTTCAATGTCATACCCAAAAATAGCTTCTCATTGAAGCATTTCAATAAACATGTACTAATACTTTGTAAGTTTATGATTTCTCATGCTTAAATCATCCCAAAAACATCATAATCAACTAATTAAGCATTTCCCCATAGCAATTATCTAAATCATAAATTTTTCCCAATTATCAACATTCACAAAACCCTAACCAACATGAATCATCATGTTTTATGCCCAATCAAGTTCAAAAAAATTCTAATTCATGCCTTAATCAATTTTTCCCATGATTATTACTCATAAGCTACAAAATTTGGGTAAAATCACTATTCATCTTCCCAAAATCCATTATTCACAATTAGCATAAAATCCTAGGTTAACAAAATCATCAATTCCCTAGCACACTTAAGTTTCAAAGCATCATTAAGGAGGAATAAAATATTTTTCCATGGTTTTAACACCAAATCCATCATTATCCCCAAAATTTCATAATTCACAAAACCCTAGTTTACAAAAATCCAAATTTTGGATGAGAGAAAGCATCTTATCATGGAATCCAAGCATGGCTTTCATCCATGGACAAGAATCCAAGTCCAAAATTTGAAGTAGCACACTCCATTTGCAAGAAATCCAATTTGCTTCTATTTTTCACCATCCCAATGCCAAAAACCCATCTCCATGAACGTACTTGGATGATTGACAAACTAATCATCTTTTATCCTTGGAAAATAGCAAGGATCTAGGCCTAAATGGGTTTAAGGCAAACATTTAGCGAAAATAGAATGGCTAGGGAAGAAATAGGATGGAGCAAATGAGGCAAAAAGTTGGATGACTGACTTAAATCATTGGTCGATGCTGCAGTGTGGAACTCGCTGCCCGCATGCCCCGTGCATCTTCACCAATTTGCACCACGATGTTAGTTCACTAGCCCATTTTTCCTTTGCTATTTTCTCCAATTTCCTCCCTTTTCTTCATATATTTTTACCATAATATTTTTCATAAAGTTTTAACATTACAAGACCTTTTTAATCTTCTTTTTATATATCATAAAAATACATAAAAAATTTCCCATATAAGTCCAAATCATATCCAAATACATGGTCTCATTAATTAATAACCTTATTCACAATCTCATAATTCAATTTCTTACATGATGGAGCGAAACTTTCTCATAAAAACAACTACAATGTATTTCGACACACCATTACCCAAAAATTAACACCCCAAGTGTTATAAATCACATAAGCACATAAAACAATAAAGCACATAAAGATTGTAGTGGTTTGTTCATTCTCCAAGGTATTCTCAACCTTGGGTTCCACTGTCAACTTGTGGAATTATATCTCTCTTGATTTTACCGATATTACCAAGAACTCTTACACCAACTAGTTTCTCCAAGCTCACCATGAATTTCTTTACAACACTCAACACTACTACAAGGATTCCCTACTTTAGTAGTAGAAAACCCAAATACCCAAAATAAAAAAAAATGAACAAAGTGATGTCTCTTGATAGGCTAAGATATACATGTTAGAAGCTCAAGGGTGGGGATTACTCCATAAATATGAAGTGCTCTAGATTCCTTTAGTGTCGGATTTGAAATGCACTTGAAAGCTAGTTAGGATCTCTTATAAATGCTTCATTTTTAGCTCTTAAAACCCTCAAGAATCCTCTCTCTTCAATGGAATTTGTATTTATAAGTTTCAAAGAGGTTCTTGACCATTTGCAGGAAGACCATTGAATAATAATCATTGGAGCATCACCTGAATTTTCAACCGTTATGATGAAAGATGTCACCTATCCTCTATCTAAATCTTCTATGGATGTATGCAGGCCCGAAGAGGTCTGTGGTCTCCAATGTAGCTTTCCTCCATGGAATATGACTGTTGCAAAGATCTTAAAAAACCTCTATCAACTCTCAATAGACCTCTATGGACATTTGCAAGTTTCATGACTGGGAACACCCAACTAGGCATAGAGTGTGATAGACCTCAATCAACTAGGTGCTTTCCTCTATGGTCTTATTTGTTGGTCTAATGCTGTGTAATTGTATTTTCAGTGGACACAATAAACTTCTATAGCTTTTCTTGTCTCCTCAATGGGACTTCTCTATCACTCAAAATCTTAGCAAAACTTCATCAGCTTAAGTTTAAGTCATATACAAGTTTTGTTGTCATCAGAACTACACACCTAGACTCAACAAGGTCCTCAAACCATCTTTAATCAAAGGAGTAATCACACTTACTAAGTGAAATGATGCCAAGAGGTTAAGGCTAAGGAAGATCCAATGGTAGAACCCAATTCAAAACCTTAGGCGAGTCTATGGTGGGGCAGAAATCCAACATTGAAGGTAATAATTTTGGGGTAAACAAAAGATTTTAATTAGAAGATTAACTTGAGAGGAGATGCAACCATAAAGGGACTAGGGCTTATGCTTCAATTGTGATGAGAAATTTATACAAAACCATAAATGTATTAACCCCAAGATATTCTTATTGTAATCAAAAGGTCTAGACTATGAGGAGGAAGAGGGTATTAAGTTGAAAGAAGAACCATTGGAGATTTTGCTGTAAGCACTGGCAAGTACATCGAAACCTTACGTCATGAAAATAAAGGGTTAGCTAGATGATAGGAAAGCTCCCATAACTTTGTAAATAAGGTCTTGGTCAAGAAGTTAGGAAGAGAAGTATAGACTATAGTACCTCACAAATATGGTGGTAGATGGCTACTAGGTGGACTATAAGGGTATTTGCAAAGAGAGAATGCTAAGAATCAAGGAATATTCAATCAGTCTAGACTTCTATTCAATCAGCCTATGAGCCATAGATGTACTGCTAGGAATCTAGCGTCTATAGCAATTAAGTGACATTGCCTACAATTAAGCCAAGTTAATAATAACATTAAGGAGCAAGGATAGTGGCATGTATTCTATGGTTTGAAACCAAAGACATCCTAATGCTACAATTAATCAAATCATCTAAGAAGATTGGCCTAAGGGGCAATTGTTTCTGCTACAAGAGAAAAGAGGAATCAAATTAATCAAAGAATAGCAAGATGAAAGGTTCTAGGAAGCATCAAACAAATTTCTACTATAGTTTGCCCCAATCTTTTAAAAGCCTATAGGCCTACCACCCAAAAGGACCCTAGACCATAAGATAGAAATACAAGTGGGAGTTGCACTAACCAACATCTGCCCCTACAAGTGCTCACATTTTCAAAAAACTAAAATTGAGAGACAAGTGCAAGAACTGTTAAAAAAGGGATTTAAGTCTGTATTCCTCTCCAGTGCTTCTAGTAAAAAAGAAGTATAACTCATGAAGAATGTGTTTGAACTACCAAGCCTTAAATTAGATAATAAGAAAAGATAAATTTCTCATACCTGTTATAAATGAGGGACTAGATGAAGTGTATCAAGCGATAATCTTTTCCAAGTTGAACTTAAGATAGAGGTACAACTAGATAAGAATTAAAGGGGAAGACACACATAAAATTGATTTCAAGACACACCAAGGCCAATCTGTGTTTCTAGTAATACCCTTTGGGCTCTATAATGCTTTGACTATATTCCAAACTCTCATGCAAAGAATTTTTTGCAACTATCTAAGGAAACTTGTGCTAGTCTTCTTCAAAAACATATGTATATTCAATACTAGTGGGACCAAATGTCATAAACACTTGTGAATAGTGCTATAAACATTGTAAGATAACGCATTATATAGTAACAAAAAGAAAAGAACCTCTGAACAAAGTCAAGTGCAATATCTAGGGCATATGCTATCACAAGAAGAGGTGCAAGTGATCTTGAGAAGATATCTTGCCTTGCAGCTTGGCTAATCCCAGCAAATATAAAAAGACTTGTTGGGCCCTGACCTTACTATGATGCGCAGGGTGTATGGCAAAGCTGAAATTGTAGAGAAATGGGGAAAACAAGTAGGATGTGTAAGTGTAGAGAATAAATTATAGTGAAAGCACACAAGCACACAGACAATAAAGACATAAAGATTATAGTGATTCGAGCCCCCTTGGCACCTACTCTACTCTTTAAGGTTTTTCCAACCTTAGGTTCCACTATACCCTATGGAATCACACCTCCCTTGGTTTTGCGAGCTAACCAAAAACTCTACAATGACTATTTTTACTAAGCTCACCAACAACTCATATAACCTAGTTTTCCCTTTGAGCTCACCAAAAATTCATATACAAACTAGTTTCCAGAACTTACCAATAACTCCCTCTTGTGGATACAAATTTGTATAGTAAACTGCTTCTAATCTAGCCTAAGATATGCATAGATTAAGCTCTATTATAAATGATACACAATAACCTTACAATGATTCATTCTCCTCCAAGTGTAAAAGATATAGCTTTGAGCATTCTGAACTTGACAGGATGTTGAAGAGAATACACTTTATGGAATCTTAAGTTCTTAGGATAGATTCATGTTTAATCCACTCAAGAGTTTGTTTCTTCTTCTTAGAACTCTTATTATAAGTTTTGAAGGTTAATCTATCCATTGGGCCTCTTTTTGGTATGTTTTAGACCATTTTAAATTACATTTAAAATGCTTAGTGCAATCTGCCATTTTAAGCATGCTTTAGAAGCTTCTGAAGTTAAACTTCAAAGCCGTTGAAGGTTGGACACTCGCTAATGTTGTTGTCGTTCACTAGTTCAAAGCTTCTGAATCATAGCTTCCACGCCTCTGAACCACCTCTTAAGATCTGACATCCCAACACCTTCAATGGCTATATTTTCCAAAACCTCCGAAGCTCCCTTCCAAAACCTTTAAAGTCCACTTTGAGCGTTGACATGCCCAATGGCTATATTTCAACCTTTGAAGCTTCTTTCTTCCACTTGAAGTGACTCTGACGCTTAATGTCACTTCTATCTCTCATCTAGAGACCTCTGAAGCTTCTGTCTTCTCTTCTAAAGCAACTCTGAAGTTACTCTGAAGCTTTCAGCTTTCTTCTTCACTTCTAAGCATGCTCTTCAGAAGATGTTCTGAAGCTTTGAACACTTCTTCTTCTTACTAGACATACTTGTAAATTCCCATAGGATGGCTTAACCCAAGAAGGGAGAGGTGAATTAGGTAAATAAAAATTCATTGCTTAATCCCTATTGGATCATTTTCCTCTTTTCTTGCTTGTGTGTGGTGTGGTATAAAATGAATAATAGAAATAATAAAATGCATGAGGAATAAAATAGATTAACAAACATACGCACATAAACAAGATAATTTTTTTAATGGTTCAAGGCCCCATCCTTACATCCACTCTTCCAAAAGCACACACTCATTGTGCCTTGAGTTCCACTATATCTCATATAATGGAAATACAATAACACTCCTAGCATTCTTCTGGTTCTCACAAGCTCACCAGGAAATTAACTAGTTTCAAAGATCACCAGCAAACTTGTTGGTTTTTGAGAGATCACCACCAACTCATACAATATGGTTTTCACAAGCTCACCAGGAAATTAACTAGTTTCAAAGATCACCAGCAAACTTGTTGATTTTTGAGAGATCACCACCAACTCATACAATGTGGTTTTCACAAGCTCACCACAAACTCACTAGTTTTAAAGGTCATCAGCAAACTTATTGATTTTCTAGAGCTCACCAACAACTCTCAGGTTTAGAGTTTACCAGAAAACTTACACACTTTTATATTGTGTTTCTCTCAAGCACAAGGGAAGATTTGATCTCTCTTTTAGCTCTATGTAACACAAACGATCTTCCCACAATGTAAAGATAATGGTCATAAGGATATAAAGGTTTAAGCTCAAGAATAGGTAACCAAAGGTTTAAGCTCTTGGCCGTGGGTGGAAAAATTTGCATAAAATCAAGCACATTTGAAAAGCTTGTCTTCACCACCTTTGAATCATTCTACCTTTTCTCCTCAAATAGCCTCTTCATACTTTTGACCATTGGAGAAGTTGGATTCCGTTGAATGTAAAAATGAGAATAGCATTGAATGAATAAGACCATTTTGAATTTTCTACTGTTGAATCCGGGTCTTTCTACTTTGCATCGAGTTGCTGCATTGTTGTTCAGAGATGAGGATGAGCTGTGTAAAAAAGGTGTTCCTTATTTGATCTATCACAGCTTTGGAAACCTTGCAACATCGCTTATTGCCGAAAATGGTAACTAATATAAGTTTGCACAATGTTGGCATGAGTGCAGACGCCATTTGAATATTAGTCACATAAATCAAGTTTTTCTCTGACAAGTCATGGCCTCTCTCTGTCTAGATTTGTCTACCATTAGTTGCAGACAAATTCTTCAAAGGTTTGTCTATCAGTTGAACTTCCATAAGAATAATTTTGTCTATTGCATGTAGCAAATGATCTTTGAATGGCGCAGATGAAGTTGAACTGACTGATAGACAAACACTTCTTTGTTCTACCAAAATTTCTCCAAGAGTTTCGTTTGTTGATCAATCTTTCATATATATGCTTTGTCTATTATAGATAACAAGCTAACTTTGGGTTCTGTTGATGAAGTTGAGCTGATCAATTGACAAACTTCTCCTTCTAGACAAACAGATGAAGCAAGATGTTTTTCCTTTGTTCTTCATTATCTATTGAAGGTGGCAGATGAAACTTATTTTAACTTACTCAAACATATGAAGTGTGGCATAAGTCTGATATAAGTAATAGATGAATTTTATTCTGCTTTGTCTTAGACTAAATACCTAGCATGTCACATTTGTCTGTTGTATGTTGTAGATGATCGTGCCTTTGTTTGTTGAAGTCCCTTTTTTGGCCAAGTATCACTTTGTCTATTCAGTTTCATCTATACTCACTTTGCAGCTTCTACATCCTCTTTTGCTTTGGTTGATAATTTGTCTGTCATAATAGACAACCTTTGATCCATAGATGAGGTAAAGTTCTCCAACTATTCTGCACACTTCGAGCAACAAGAGGTGTTTGTTCTTACAACTTTTTTCTTCATTCTTCATTTGTCTGTCTTGGCACAGTTGAAATTACACTCCCTTTTTTATTCATATTGTCTTTATGTCCTCAGACTAATCCAATCTTCTAACTATGTTGATCAGATAAAGTTTTCTCTTTTTTGTGCATAATTATCTGGGCGGCAATATCTTCTTCTTTCTTTATCTCAGACAAGTTTTCTTTGGTCAATGTAGATAGCTCGAGTTTCTCAAACAACTTTATGATCTTTGACCATGGCTTTGTCTTTAATTTATTATTTTGCATTTATCTGTTGAAGTTTTCTCTTTGAGGTTGACAGACAATGCAAGTTTGTTGTAGCACATCTTCAAAGCCTTATTTGTCTCACAGTGTTTTTTGTTCATGGAAGCATCTAATGCAACCTTCTTTGTTGCTTTTTTCCAAATGTTCTGTTTTATTCTTCTTCTTCCATGATTTTCATCAGTTTAGCTCCTTTGGAGCGTAGTAGATAGTTGTGGTAGTTTGTTACAGATGATCATTATCTTGCACTTGAGCTTTTTTGCACTTGCTACGTTGTTAGCTTTCATATATAATATCAAACTATATTTTATCTTCATGTAATTGTAATATATTGTAAAGCAAGGATAATATATATTTTTATTGAATGAATAATATGAAAGCTTAAGTAATTATAGTGCTTAGTATGATTTAGCAAGTTTGCGCAGTAAAGAGTAATTAATGTTATGCGCACCATAATGTGAGGAATGTATGCTTGTGTAATTAATCATTTATGGTTATGTATTTATGTAAATTAATGTTTATCAATTCATGATCATACATTTGGTTGTTAGAGATTTAAGCATACAGGTTTCTTCTCTTAATACAAGTTTTGTTATCATCAAAATCATATATAATAATGCTAACAATACTCTGAAGCTTTTTCCATCTTCTGAACATCCTCTAAATGTCCTCTAAAGCTTCCCTCTGACTTTATAATGCTCCTCTAAGACTCCCAGATGCCATTTCTAAAATGTCTAAAGCCTCCTCTAAACGTGTTGTTTCCCATCTGAAGCACTTTTGAAACCAAAAATCTCAGCAATATTTCATTAGCTTAATTCAAGTCATTAAACAAGTTTTATTAATTATCAAAACTAAACATCCAAACTTAACAAGACTTAGGGGATTCTTAAGAATTACAAGCTAATATTAGAATTTTGATAAAGGTTGTGGCTTTCTAGAAGCCCCTCTCACCACCATGCTCAAGAAAAATTACTTTAACTAGTTATCACAAGCCTAAGCAGCCTTTGAAGAGCTCAAGAGAGAGTAAGCATCATCACCCATCCTAAGTTTACTAAACATCTATAAACCTTTTATCAAGGAATGCGATGCCTCAATGAAGGTCATTGAGGATATTCTCCTATAGGATAAATACCCAATTGCTTATTACAACAAGGCCCTCTCACCACAACATCAATCCAAGTTGAAATATAAATGAGAACTCATGGTAGTCATTACGACTATCAAGCAGTGGAGACCCTACCTATTAGGATAATGCTTTATCATCAAAATAGATTATAACTATCAATTACAAAGTGTAGCAAGTGGCTCAAGAAGGGGTGAATTGAATCTTTAAAATTTTTTGCAAAAATAAAAATTGTACAAAGAAAAGAAAGGATCACAAAAAATAAGTAGCACAAGAACATAAGTAAATATAGTACTTTGGCCCAACCTTAGCACAACTCCACTCTCTAAGAAAATCTTTTATCTTAGGTTCTACTAAATCTTCCAAATACTTATTGGTTTTACCAAGTTCGCCAACTAACACTCATAAAGTATCCCTTTGAAAGTATTTCCCAACTTGCAAAAACCAAAAATCCTAAGGAAAAATGAGAAAGTAAAGTTTACAAAAAGTTGCCTCTTAGTAAGCTAGATTGTACGCAATTAAAAGTTTAAAAGTAATGATTACTTAGGTTAAAATATGGTGCTTCAAACTCCTCTTGAGTAAAATTTGATGTGGCTTGAAGCTTGTTTCAAACTTTGGAGCTCAATGAAGCACGTGTACTTGAAGTAGTTGGAAGCTTAGAAAATCTCTTGTAAATGCAAAGTTTGGAGCTCAAAAGATGTTCTCTTCGAAAGAACTCCTATTTATAGACTTCAAAGATTTTCTTGACTTTTGCAAGCGAGAGCTATTGAAAATAGCCATTGCAACAACTTTTCAAAAAACTATTGAACTTACCATTGCAAGTTGATTGAGGTTTATAGATTCCTCTATCACTTCCTTTATAGGTGTCCAATGAGGTCTTGCCTTTGTTACTTCCTCTCTTGTAGCCTCTATCATTTTTAAACATTTCAAAAATCTTGACAAACCTGTATTACTTTCTCTGATTTCTTTGTGGATGTAGCTTGAAGTGAGCAATATTCTAGAGAGTATGACTGATCTCTATTGTCTCCACACTTCCTCTATGAATTCCTTTTTCATCTCCAACACTTCACCTACTTCTGATGGTTAGGATGATAGTCCTTTTTTAGTTTTAAAGCATCCTCTATGACTTTGTGGACATTAGTCACTTTCAAAGACCTTCACAATCCTCTATGAAGTGAGGTGCTTCCTCTTTGGATCTCTATTATGTGAGATAACTTGGAATTTGATATCTTTCACTTAATCATCTATATATTGATATTTTTGAGTGTTCTTGGACTATTTTAGATTAATCTTTAATAGAATTTTTCCTTGAAATATAGTTTTTACTTCTTTATTTTATGGTCGAATATAAAAAGTGAGTTACAGATACAATTACGGACTTTTCTCCATAAAGGTCAAAATCAGCCACATCACACTCACACAAGCCAAACTTCCTCTAATGAACAAGTCCTCTAGGATCCTACAACTGACCTAGAATTAGCAGCAATCTGCAAGAAGGTTTAGCATGACCCTACCAACCATCCAAAACTCATACTCCGCCAAGCCAGGCTATATCGTGTAGGTGAACTTGTAATACCCCATACAAGTCTACTTATTGCTAAAATCCTACAACATTTTCATAATTTGATAATGGAAGGTCACTCAAGCATCCTACAAAACTTACAAAAGGATTATTGAATATTTTTAGTAGCAGGGCATGAAGGCATATATCTGCAAGTATGTCACGGAATATGACATGTACAATAAGGTAAAATCTAAAACATGATATCCCAGGGGACTCCTATAGTTGATTCCCATCCCAAATCAAATAAGAAGATATCCTCCATGATTTCATTAAAGGCCGTCCTATATCCAAAGGGAAGATAGTCATTCTAGTGATAATCAATTTTCTAAGTATGGACACTTCATTGCATTTGCACATCCTTAACAACCCAGTTAGTGGCCTAGGCATTCATAAAAGAAATGGTGAGACATCATGGATTACCACAATCCATTATTTCAGATAGAGATCTCATCTTTGTCAATGGATTTTGGAAGGAAATTTTCAGATTTCAAGGGACTCAGCTAAAGTTTAGCATGGCCTATCATTCTTGATCTGATAGCCAAATGGAAGCCCTCAGCGAGATAACAGACACCTATAAACACTACAATGTGGGTGATTGTCTGAGAAAATAGACGATCTAGCTCCCTTGGGCAGAACTATGGTGTAATACATCTTTCCACTCAACTGCTTAAACCACCCCATTCCAAGCACTCTATGGACAACCACCCCTAACAGTAACCCTATAAGAATATGGCTCCATACACATTGCTGTAGTGGATGAAGTATTCATGTCAAGGATGATGCTTTGAGGCTGCTCAAAGACAACTTGGCCAAAGCTTAGCAATGAATGAAATATCAAGCAAACAAGCACAAAAGAGAGGCTGAATTCATTGTCGAGGAGGACCGGGTGTATCTTAAACTTAAACTTCACCCTTTTAGACAAGTAATCATGTGTAATAATAAGGCAATCCATAAGTTATCCCCACAATTTAATGGGCCATTTCGCATACTTGCCCAAGTGGGAGTAGTTGCCTACAAATTGGAGCTTCCCTCCTCTTCCAAAATCCGCCTTGTACTTCATGTCTCCTTGCTCAAGATGCATACTGGAGACGCCCAAGTTATCCAAGACCTTCTAACCACCACAGAGAATGGCATTATCATGCTCAATCCATAGGAGGTGGTCGACTACAAAAAAGTCACAAAGGAGTCTAGAAGCACAATTCAGGCTAGAGTATACTGGCAAAGCCTGTCAAAATAGGACAATACCTGGGAAGACATTAGCTTTATCTAGCATAATCATCCGTAGGGTAACATAGAGGACCAAGTTCGATCTAAAGAGCGAGAGAATGTTATGCATCTGCAACATAGGTTGTTCCCAAGATAAAGCATACTAGCAAGGGAGATGTCAATTTGACAAGGAAAATGGGTAGTCTCTGAGGTTAGGGTCGAACATTTAAGAAAATGGGTAGTTAAAGGAGGGCACGACAGTTTAACTAAATTGCTAGCTGCCTTGTATAAAAGAATCAAATGTATGATGAAATAAATATTAGATTGTTTAGCACTTTTTGCCTTTATCTCCTCTCATTTTTTGCCACTTCTCTCTCTCTCTCTCTCTCTCTCTCTCTCTCTCTCTCTCTCTCTCTCTCTCTCTCTCTCTCTCTCTTTTTTTTT
>JAYJMB010001488.1:0-16565 GCA_036873735.1 Pouteria campechiana
ATGTATTATGTCATGCCATTGATATGTCTTAGTGGCTAATTATATTTTTATTTTATATTATATGCTTGTGGTGGCTTTGGTTATGTTGTATGCTTATGGTGGCTTTGGATATTGTATGCCTATGATGGCTATGCTTGTATGGCTTGTTGATCGTCCATGTGATGTATATTGACCCTTAGTGGCTGATAATTTCTTAAGCCATAGTGGCTTATGTTTGGGTGGCATGGTACATGATATTGGAGTAGTGGTGATTGATAACTTGTAAGTAACATACATTTTATCTCTAGTGAATTTGTGATCCTAGTAAGTCCTGATGTTAAACATGATTTGATGATGAGATCTTGATAATGAACATGTCTTGATGAGTATGTTTTGATGGCATTATTGTGTCTGAGTCCTAATTATGAGGGTTCTTTAATGGTCAGGTTGTATATGAGTCTTGGTAGTGAGGATGACTTGCTAATGATAATGTATTTTAAGGATATGTCTAATCCTAGTGAATTGTATTTAAGTAATGAGCACATGTGTATTATAGGCATGAGGACATGTTGCATTGTCATGCATTTCTGCATATCACGAATGTACTCATGTTTTTGATTTTATGGACTTGAGCATGTTATTTCACTGATTTATGGTTCATTATTTTTTATCTTACCTACTTACTAAGTTTGCCCTGACTCACGCCATTTTATCATTATTTTTAGTTGACAGGTTAGGCAATGGAGCCCAACTAGGGGTTAGTGCTCATGATCTGGATTAGATGGTGATCCTCATGCTAGTTGATAATTTGAAAGCTAGAATCCTATCCTGAACATTTTAATATATATATATATATGTATATGATATTTGAAAGATTCAAAATGATGTATATTGAGGTGTATTAGCATGTCATAGTGATAAATGTATATGATGTGTGTGGATGGATTTTTGGTACTTGTCTAGTTATGCCATTTGCCATTACAATGCGGCTTACGATTTTGTGCCATATGTGGGTGTATGTGGGGTTGTATTATGATTATATCAATGATGTTTATATGATTGGAGATGTGAAGTATGCGTGCATGACTATACAGACGTAGTATATTTGTGTATTATTATTTATGGATGTACAGGATTAAGAGGAATTTTACAGGTGTGAATCCGTATATTTCAGGGGAGACCCTGGTAGATTTTCAGTAGAATTCTTCATTGGAATCTAAGATGGTAGCACCCCTGGAGTGAGGATTATTGGTCCCAAACTGGATGGTTACTCAAGAGGTGAGAGGGGGGGGGGATTGTTAAATTGAGCTTTTAAAATTTTTTAGCCAATAAGAGAATATATGTGCTTAAAATAAAAGAGAGAATAACTTGCGGTACATAAACAAAGTACTTTTATTGTGGTTCGACCCTTCCTGGGTTCCTACTCCACTTCTTCGAGTTAGTATCCTTTACTGAATTCAGGTTCCACTATAATACTTATTGGTTTACAAGCTCATCAGAAACTTAATGGTTTTCCAAGTTCACTAAAAACTTTTACATGTTAAAGTTTTAAGCTTAACAACTAACTTACTAGTTTTTTAAAGCTAACCAGAAACTTTTACGAACTATTGGTTTCACGGAGCTTACCAACTAACTCTTGGTTTTTCTAATGGAATGTACAAAAATAATTCCTCTTACTTAGGCAAACATGTATGAGAATTAAAGCTTAATTGAAAGAATAAAGTAAGTAATGAGATCAGATTCAAATTCCTTTTGAAGTTGATGCAGATCCGATTTTGAAGTCTCTGAATACCTTGACAGTGTTGTAGTAGCTGGAGTTGAATGATGGAAGGTGTGAATGTTGTTCTTGAATCAAGATGATTTTTAGTGTAATGTCTCACATCTGATTAAGTGTCATCTTAATCCTTTATACATAGGATTTGAACAACCCTTAGCATAATTTTCAAATTAGTTAGGCAGGTTTGATAACGACTTTCATGTTTTGTCGGGGTTCAGAAATTCTAAGTGGCGTATTCAAAACTTCTGTGCTTCAATTCATACCTTAATAGAACTTTTGAATTGGTTCTTCAAAAGTTTTGTGGTAAATATGTTTTTGGCAGTATCCTCTTTAGAGTTTCTGTCCACTATCTTATCATTTAATGGTCATAATTTAAGCTTTTGAATATCTTCTGAGTTGCCTTTTATTTGATTATTAAATTTGGACTTTGCTTCTATATAACTTCAATGAATCATACTGACTTAAACATGCCTCTAAGAATGCTTCTGACTTGATTCTACATAGTATGTCATGATTTTTGTACTACTTCTATGCAGCGTGATAGGTTTTGCATTACTTCTGTGAAGGATATCATGATTCTACTTTTCTTCTAAATAATGTTGTTTTGCTTCTGAGTAGTGCGATGACATTCTACATTTCTTCTATGCTATTGATGATGCTTCTGTATTACTTCTGTGTAATGTCGTGTTTCTTCTGGCATGATTCTAAACAATTGACTCTTCTTCTGGGTTGTTTCTATTTTTCCTCTGATGTTTGATATTGCTGCATTCTAATTCTGAGTTAGTTCTAAAATGTTTCTGGCCTAGTTCTGAGTTACATTTGGTAACTTCTGAGTGCTTCTGAATTCCATATCTTGTTTCTGATTCCGTTTTGAAACACTTATGCGTAACTTCTGATTAAAATCTGATTTCTTCTTAACTTGTAATCTTCCATGCCAGCCTTTAAGCAAGTTCTGAATTACTCCTTAATGATTTTTTAACATCCTTTTATTTGAGCATTCTTTTGTATATATTTCTTTGAAACATAACTGTAATGATATTACATTGCTTTGATATTTAATACTGCAACACTTGGAAAGTAATTTGTTAATACCTTAATTCTTCACTCATTTGTTTGTTTATCATCAAAACTAAGTTTTTTAATCTTATTTATCATCAAAATTAAACTTAGTAAAGGAGTTAGACTCAACATGGATGTTATAATAATGTACAACATTCCTAAGTTTGGATCCTACTCTACTTCTCTTGGACAATTTCTCCTCTACTCTCCTAGGTTCCATTGTCATAACACTATCCAATTATAAGTTGATTTTCTAGTTCTCACTAACTAACTCTTTACAACTTATGCAAGTCTCCCTACATGCGTAAACCAAACTTTACATTCCAAGCTCTTTGATTGCAGAAATCAAATAAACAAAAATATTTGTATAAGAGTTTGCCTCTTACTTAGGCAGAAATGTACAGAATATAAATCAAAGATTAAAAAGTATACAATAGACTACTGAGTTCTGAACTCCCTTTGTGATTGAAATTGACGTATGGCTTTGAGCTTGAATAAGAGTGAATGCGCAGTGGAGTATAAACTCTTGGAAGAAAACTTTATCTTCTTTCTAAATACATGATTTATAGCTTAGTGAATGTCTTATTATTTCTTCCTTTGGCTTGATCTTTTATTTATAAGCTTTGGAAGAGTTTATAGTAATTGTAGCTATGCTTGTTGATATTTCAATCATTTTAGATGACTTGCAAAACATTCAACAAAAAACCTAACGATGGCATCCATAGACTTCTATAAATGAGGTTTTGATCTCTATGGATCGAGTGAAGTTGTCAGTGACCATTGCGACATTAAATGCAGACCTCTAGAGGGGATGCTCTTCCTATGTATGATACCAGGAGAGGATACATTCTGTCTAGAGACCTTTTTAGACTTCTATAGGTCGGGGCTTCTACTCTGAACCTTCCTCTATGAACTCTGACAATTCCAACTACCACTAACAACTAGTTTTGCAGAACTCTGTATGAACAACCTTTCCTCTGTAGATGGCTCTATAGAAATTTTTCAACTAGTAATCAGTTCCAAGTTGTTCTAGAGACCTCTGTAGTGGATAAGGTCTCCTCTCTACTATCCTCTATATTGCAAAATATTATTATTTCTCTACATTTATTTATTTTCTTCCTATCTTGTTTTGTAATAGTGTGAGTTGACAAAATGTGATTTTGAGTTCCATATCACTCCTACTTTTTTGGTTCCATTATGTTTTTCCTTAAAGTTTTTCATTTTACTTCTGCAACACTTGAAAACAAACTTTGTTAGCACTTTTTTTTCACTTATGTGTTTGCTCATCATCAAAACTCAGCTATTATAACTCATTCATCATCAAAATTAAGCTAATCATGAAGTTAGTCTCAACACATCTAGCCTCTCCCACCTAAACTATAGGGTGGGCCAACTTTAGGAAACTATAAACCTTAAGCTAGACATCCTCACAACCCTTTTTGAATCCATCCAGCCAATTAGAACTTCCAAATCCCCATGGGTCATGGAAAGATGAAAGGTGTGGTAATTCAATCACCAAATCACTCTTCTTCCATTGAATCCATGAATTACCAAACCCAATCCACAAAAATCCCTTCACCAATGCATCCTAACCTTCCAACCATTCCATCCACCTTAACCCGACTAGTGTAACAAACCACTCAAATGGTTATATTTGAAACCTTTACTCAACTTAACCTTGAACCTCAACCAAATTTTCTCTCTTGAAACTAAAGCCACCTTGACTTGAATGGCTCACTCCTACATCTTCAAGGGAGTCCATTCCACAAAAATTCATCAAATCCCCACCCAAGTCCTAACCCAAACTCTCACCACAAAAACAACTAGAAATCATGTCATCCTCAAACAATCCAGACATAATTCAATGACCTATGCAAAGTTGTAAGCAAAAATGAATGCCAACTCTAAGGTTGCTCAAAAGGCTCTTGAAGAAAACACCAACCCCACTAATTACCCATACCTTAATCTAGAGAACATGTCCTACCTATATAGAATTATCCTTATACCAATTCCCCCTCCACCAAATAAACCTAAAACCAAACCCATCTCTTCTAAACAAAACCTACCACTAACCATTTCTTACTCTCCTAAGTCTTTCCCTAAGCCTACCCCTCAACCTAATACCCAAACAACACTTCAACCCTCCAGCTCATAACCTAAGCCCACAATAAAAACACCCATACTTATGCCATATTTTGAATTTCAAGCAAGATGAGAGCTAACACTGAAGCCATCAAAATGGTTACCAGTATTTCCAACATTCAATATCCCTACCTTGAAATGGAAGATAAATCCTACACTGATAGGATTTAATTCCTTCAATAACTCTTAGCCTTCATTCCCAAACTACATCCACCTACCCAAACCATCCCAATACCTACCATTGCCATCCAAGCCAAAACTATTCTTGAGCCAACAGTCTTGGACCTTACTCTCTCAACCAACCCAGCTAAGTAAGTTGGGAAAAAGAATACAGTATCTAAAAAGCCTAGGATTTCCAAGCTAACCCACCCACACTAATTTACCTCAACCCTTCAAAAACCTTCTTTGACCCCAAGCTCAGAGACCTCTAACTAAGCTTCTCACAACTCACCCAAGAGGGTCCACTTTCTAGACCTCTCCTAAGCCCTCAACTTAGTCTACACCACCTACATCTTCTACAACCTCAGCCTCCACCCCACCATTAAAAGTAAGAAAAGGCAAGGAGAGGTAAGTAAATAAGTTTCGCACTAAAGCATTTACAACATACACTCAAGGGGAGAAATTCAAAAAAGTATAAAAGAAATTGAAAAGTTTAAAGTTTAAAAGACCTAAAACTAAGTCCTTGACTAAGCTCTTCTAAAACCCTAACTTAAACTATTTGTGCACATGCGAAGGGGGAGTCACCTTAGTTTAAACAAACAACATAGCTTTAATACAGAATATAGAAACATCCATTTTTGAGAAAGGAACACTTACATGTTTTATCATCATCAGAAAGGGGGAGAATGTTGAGTCCATACTTTATAATAGTTTGATTTTGATGATGAATACAAAATAACAACTAAGTTTTGATAATGAAACAACATATGAGTGAGAAAAGTGACTATAAACAACATTATTTCCAAATGTTATAGAACTTAAATTGAAAAACAACACAAAGGAATCAAAGCAACAATGTTTAAGGACTAAAATCCATCCAAGAACAACTTAAAATAGTCCAAATGTACCCTAAAACAAGGAAGGAAGAAAATGTTGCTCCTGGGGACCCCTAAAATTGCAAGGTATTAATATAAATGCGTAGTTTCAATGACAAACAAAACTTGATTAAAGATTATGTACTAATGGTTATTGTCAAGTATTTAGAATCAAGTTGCAGGTCTTATGGACAAAAGAACACAAAGAAGAATTAGAATATATTCATGGTGTTAATCTGTCAGTAACAAAGTCACTATTTTGTCTCTCAAAGTGAAGTTCATTTTAGATGAATGCAAAGAAATGAGCATATAATAGATTTCATTTTTCATAAGTAAGCCATAGACGAATAGCTTACTAAGTCAATGATTGTCCATTAACATAGATAAATGCGGAACAACAGAGTTTGTCCAATCTAAGTATATAAGAAGCCATCTTTGTCTGCGCCTCTACAATTCGTCTGTCACTTACCATGGACAAACTAAAAGACGAATTGCTGGAAAGACAATTCATCCACACTAACTTGATTCATCTGTTACTTGCCATAGACAAACTAAAAGACAAATTGCTCGAAATACGATTCATCTGCGCTAACTAGATTCATCTTTTACTTGCCACAGACAAACTAAAAGATGAACTAACTTTGTCTGATGGACAACTGGACAAATATTTTGTCTAATGTAAGTAAAGGCAAGCAATGGACAAACTAAATTATTGGAATTCATCCAACATTAATGAGACTCTTTCCAAATTGATGAAAGTATCAACCATTGCAACATATCTTCGATTGATAATTATTAAGAATTAGGAAATCATCTTTTCTAAGGTCAATGCTATAGGCATTCCAGTACATAAGAATTAATTAGAAGATTCAAATGCGCTAATCAAAATGATCTTTTATCATTAATGGATTGGAGCAAAAAGAAGAAGAACAAGGGGTGTATGGAAACACTAGAATCCAAATAGTATTGGGAAAGCAAATGGGTTGTGTAAATGTAGAAAATAAGTGACAACAAAAACACACAAGCACACAACAGTAATAACACAAGAATTATAGTGGTTTGGGATATAGAGTCCTATAGTATGGTTTAACCCAAGAGGGGAAGGGTGAATTGGGTATGTAAAAATTCATTGCTTAACCACTATTGAGACATTTTCCTTTTTTCATGATTGCATTTGGTGCATAGTAAGATAAATAATAAAGCGGTAAAGGATAAAGCAAATAAACAAATGCACACACAAACAGTACAATTTTTATAGTGGTTCGGGAACCCTATCCTTACATCCACTCTTTCAAGAGCACACACTCATTGTGCCTTAGGTTCTACTATATCCAATATAATGGAAATACAAAAGTACTCTTAGCACTCTTCTAGATTCCAGCTCCAGGGGGCAAAAACATAGTGCTCCCAGCACTTTTTTGGTTTTCACAAGTTCACCAGGAAACTCACTAGTTTCGAAGATTACTAGCAAACTTGTTGGTTTTCTAAAGATCATCAACAACTCTTTTGTTTCAAGTTTACCAAAAAACTTATACACTTTTACATAGTGTTTCTCTCAAGCATAATGGGAAGATGTGATTTCTTTATAGTACTATGTAATACAAAGATCTTCCCATAATATAAACTAATGACCATAAGGATACTCAGTTTGAGCTCATAAAAGATAGATAACTGTTTAAGCTCTTGGACATGGGTAGAAGGATTTGCATAAGATTAAACTCATTTGAAATTTCTTTCTTCACCACCTTTGAATTAATCCACCTTTTCTCCTTAAATAGCTTCTTCATAATTTTGATCGTTGGAGAAGATGGGTTCCATTGAATGTAGAAACAAGAATAACAATGAATGAATAAGACCATTGAGATTTCTACCATTGAAGTCTATGCCCTTCTGATTTGTCTCATGCTGTTGCATCATTGTTCTTTTATAGAGAGGAAGATAAGTTATTGCTGAAATGTCTTTTCTTATTTTGACTTGACACAGCTTGAAAACTTGCAGCATCACTTATCACCGAAAATGGTGACTGAAACAAGTCTGCATTATGAAAGCATGGATGCAAATGCCATTTAGATGCAAGTCACAAAAATTAATTTTTCTCTGACAATTCACAGCCTCTCTCTGTCTGCATTTATCTGTCATAAGTTACAGACAAATTCTTCCATTAGTTTGTCTGTCAGTTGATACTTTATGAGTGAAATTTATCTATTGTAAATAACAGATAAACTCTAGGCAGTGCAAACAAACTGATCGATAGACAAATTCTACTTTGTCTTCATGAATTCCTCTAAGAGATTTGTTTGTGGGTCAATCCTTCATAATTATGCTTTGTTGATTATAAATAATAGATGAACTTTGGGTGGCAGACAAAGTGTGATGTTCTTATTTTGTTTCACATTTGTTTGTTGTTGGTGACAGACAAATTCTACTTTATTTAGCTCGAACAGATGAAGTGTAATATTCATTTGGTGTAAGTGAATTCTGCTTTACTTTATCTTGGATGAATTACTCCCCACTTCATCTATAGGCTTGTCTATAAAAAAGTTGCAGACGAATGTGCCTTTATTTGTTGAAGTTCATTTGTCCAAGTAGCTACTTTGTCTATACAGCTTCATCTATCTTCACTATGCAGTTTTTACTTTATCTTCCACTTTGTCTGTCACTTTGTCTAAGGTAAGTAATAGATAAATTTAATCCATAGATGAAGTTGAGTTCCTCATTTGTTCTGCATTCTTTGAGCAGCAGAAGGAGTTTATTTTTGCAACTTCTTTTTTCCTTCATTCTTGATTTGTTTATCTTGGCTCAATCAAAGTTGTACTCTTTTGTCTATTCATCTTGCCTTTTTATTCTCAGATGAATCTATTTTTCTAACTTTAATGGTTAAACGAATTTTTCTTTACTTTGTGCATGATTTTCTAGGTGACTTTTTTTTTCTTTCTTCATATGTCTGAGTGCTTGATGGGATTACTTCTTCTTGCTTTGTCTCAGAAAAATTTTGACTAGTTAATGTAAATAGTTTGAATTTCTAGAACAACTTTGTGCTCTTTGATCGTGGCTTCTTCTTCAACTGATTCTATCTTGCATTTGTCTGTGGAAGTTTCTCTCTAAGGTTAACAGACAAGACAAGCTCGTTATAGCACATCTTCAAAGCCTTGTTTTCTTCTATTGCATTTGTCTGTGGAAGTTTTTTCTTATACAATGCAACCTATCTTGTTGCTTGTCTTCAAAGCCTCTGCATCTTCAAAGCCTTGTTTTCTTCCATTGCATTTGTCTGTGGAAGTTTTTTCTTATACAATGCAACCTATCTTGTTGCTTGTCTTCAAAGCCTCAGCTTTCTTCTTCTTTTTTTTCTTCTTCCATGACCTTTAGCAGTTTGATCCCTTTGGAATGTAGCAAATAGTTGTGGCAGTTTGTTGTAGATGATTATGATTATGCACTTAGAACTGTTCTGCACTTGCTATATTATTGGCTTTTAGATATATTATTAGAATATATCTTATCATAATGTTATTTTAATATTTTATAGAGTAAGGATAATATACATCTCTATTTAAGTGCATAATGTGAAAGCTTAAGTAAATATGGTGCTAAGTATGATTCAACAAATTAACGCATTAATGAATGATTAATAAGGTTAAGCGCACCACAATGTAAAAGATGTAGTAACAGATGTATGCTTACATAATAGACATTCATGATTATATATTAATATTAATTAATGTTTATCAAATCATAATTATGCATATGATTATTAAAGATTTAAGCGCACATGTGTCTTATCTTTATACAAGTTTTGTTATCATCAAAATCATATATAGTAATATCGATATGGGTCCCCTTGGCACTCTCCAAGGTTTCCCCAACCTTGGGTTCCACTATGCCTTGTGAAATGACACTTGGTTTCTTGAGCTAACCAAGAACTCTTATATTGGCTTTATGAGCTCACTAGAAACTCATACTGTTGATTTCACAAGCTCACCAATAACTCATACAATGATGGTTTTCCACTTAGCTCACCACCAATTCATATAGACTGGTTTTACAAGCTAATCGGCAACTCCCCCTAGTTTTCAGAGCTAACTAGAAACTCTTATAAATATAAGTGTACAAGTTAATGCCTTTATCTAGGCTAAGGTGGATACACAATTAAAGCTCAAATGCAAATGATAAAATAATAAATCATATTACATTACAGTGAATTTGAACTCCTTGAAGTGGGAATATGTAACTTGAAGCTCTAATGATGTTGTAGCTTGCTGGAGTGAATACACCTCTGGGACTTTGAGTTTTTATGTTTTGATTCATGTTAAATCTTCTCAAAAGTCTTTTTCTTCTTCACAGGAACTTGTATTTATAAGTTCCCAAAATAATCTAGCCATTGGTCCTCAAATTTCCAACCATTAGAAGGCTTTTTCTCCATCTGCGCAAGTTTGCCTCTTTGTGCCACTTTAGACCATCTAAAGTAGTAACTTCAGACCATCTCAAATCACACAACTCACGTTCCTTGTGTCCAACTCGAACTGTCTCAAATCACACAGCTCACGTTCTTTGCATCTAACTCGAATTGGCTTTGTTTGAAAAACTTCAACACTGTCTGAACTTGGCTTCGCATATGAACTCAGCTCTGCAATGTTCAAACTTGGTTCTGCAATGTCCGAACTTGGTTTCCCAATGTCCAAAGCATCATGTTATCCATCTAAAGCTCATTTGAAACCAAAAATCTTAGCAACAATATCATTAGCTTAATTTAAGTCTTAGATAAGTTTTATTAATCATCAAAACCAGACCCTTATGGTCAACATTCGTATCCTTTTTGATAATAACAAAACTTGATGAGTTATCCTAATAAAACAGAGCTAATGAACTAATGAGAACTCCCCCTAAATAACTTATACAATAAGCATAAGGAAGTCTAATTCATTAGAACTCACTATGCTAAGATTGGTCCATATATTCATAACTTTTAAAAGTTCAGTTTCTCCTTCTTCCTCTTTAAGTCATTTTCCCTCTAATGCAGCAAGAAATAACATTCTTCCCCTTTTTGTCATAACAAAAAAGGTCTAAGGGAGGATAGATTTATCAGTAATCTCTTGTATGAGGGATTGAACCATTCAACCCCAACAATGCATGATCCTAAACTTCATACTCTAAACTCCCCCTATCATACATAATCTAACAGCTTTATTTCTTACATTTAAACCAAAGTTCATCTAACTAATAATTTTTCAATCAACTCATAATAATGATAACAGAAGGTCTGGCTAGGAATGAAATCCCTATTTGAAACCTTGAGCTATGAAGTTTCCAAAACAAGATAGACTTATGCCTTGGGACTAAAATTACATTAAGGTTAATCTCATTAGTCCATCCAATAGATGATTTTTTGTGAAGCTTTTCTTACCTACCTACATGCAAGATGGGTCTCTTACGAGAGATAAAGTGATGAAGGCTAGAATGATATGCAATATAATGTAGAGAATTAAGATATAAAATATAATACCTTCACCTACCGAGCTTCCTCAAACAGATTGATGTTATTGTTTTGTCCATGGTTGAGGAGCTACTTCTTCTCCTATTATGACTAGAATTAGAAGACAATTATACATAAATAATTTTCTTCTTCTTCTAAGTTTACATTTTCATTTTTGATATCTTCTTCTTTACATATACAATGTTCTACTGAATTTGTAACCTTTTTCTTTTTCTTCTTCCTTAGTAGATTCCTGATCTTCTTAGAGAGGATTTTCATAATTTCTACTTCATTACCCCCCCACTACATGAAGAATCTACACTTCCTTGGTCATATACTAACTTTATCTTCTTTCCTTCGTTCTCATTCTTTCATACTTCATGGGTCATTAGGTAACCCATGAGTTATGCAATGGAGAGCTTATTCAAACTTTGGCCTCCTCAATAGCTATCACCTTAGGCAACCAATCCTCTGGAAGAGACCTTAAAATATTTTTAACCTATTGTGAATAAGAAATCTCATGGCCTAAACTTTTTAGGCAATTAGTAAGTCTTAAAAATTTAGAAAATAGATCTGAAATTGATTCATTCCTAAGCATGTAGAACACTTCATGTTCTTGGACAATCAAACTAATCCTAGGCTCTTTTACCTTGCTTGTACCCTCATAAACTGCTTGCAAATGGTTCTATATTTCCTTAGCTTGTTTCACATGAGGAGTGCTTCTCAGATTCAGAAGGAGAGAGCATAATATAGAGCATCTTTGGCTTTGACATGTAACTAAACAACTCTAATATCCTGATTAGTCCATTTACTCTCCTCTGAAGTGGAGAGCATCACTCATTCTTCTACTATCTTCCATAACTTCTAACTATTGGGAATTAAAAAGTTCTTCATCCTCATTTTCCAATATCTATAATGCTCCCCATCCATGGAGGTCTAATGGTTGAATGACCTTCCTTAATTCCATCAAAACTATTTATCATACGAGATCACACTGAGATAGAGATAAAAATGTGAATCCCAATTTCAATGCCTTACTCTAATACCAATTGTTAGTCCCAGGGACCCCTAAAACTACAAGGGTGTATGAAAACACTAGAATCCAAATGGTATGGGGAAAACGAATGGGTTATGCAAGTGCAAAAAATAAGAGATAGAAAATACACACAAGCACACAACAATAATAACACAAGGATTATAGTGGTTCAGGCCCCCTTGGCATCTACTCCACTCTCTAAGGTTTTGTCAACCTTGGGTTCCACTATACCATGTGGAGTCACACTTGGTTTCTCAAGCTAACCAAGAACTCTTACACTAGTTTTACAAGCTCACCAGAAACTCATATTGTTGATTTCACAAGCTCACCAATAACTCATGTTGAACTTTTACTAGGTTTGATTTTTATGATGAACATATTTCACCAGCTAAGTTTGATAATGAGAAAAAAAACATGAGTAAAAGTTTAAGATACTGATTATTATTTCCCAAGGTGCAATAATAAACAAAATATCAAGGAAATAGCATAAGTGGATAGCGCATATGAGACTACATTAGAGACAAGATCCATAAATATATAAAGAAAATAATGTAAATGCTCAAATAAGAAAAAATAACACTGAAACTTTGAAAAAGCAATGTGTGAAATAACTCCTAAACATGCCTCAAAATATTGCCAAAGTAATTCAAATTTATGCTCCAAGTTAGACAAAAATGAAGGCCTAAAAATGAAGAAACATCTAAGTTCTGCACTCAAGTAAAGAAACAAACACTGAAAAAGCAAGTTCAGACAACACATAAATAATTCAAGACATAGAACAAGACCTAGACATTGCTGAACAAGAAGCCAAGACACTAGAACTATAAAGCCATTCTTAAACATAAAATATAGACATGAACACTGTTGAAGACTGAAGAAAAAAGTAGAATGTGTCTAGAAATCCAAGTCTCAAAAATTCTTTATGCTAAATCTTGGACATAGCTATAGCTAAAGACGCAAGTTCGAAATATTAACCTTGGACATGTCAAGCTAAATTCTAGACATAGCCAAGATCAAGTCGTGCAATAAAATGTAACTAGCTATAGTCCAAGTTCGATATCTTAATTACAGACATGGAGATCATTTTTAGACATGGTGATTCATTTTAAGACATGATTGAATATGGTATTGCAAGCTGAATGGATCATCCAAGTCTGAAATATTAATTTTATAAATGGCCACTTAAATCTAGATATGGTGAATCATTTCCAGACATACAAGAAAGAAGTCAGTTGCAAGCCAAGTACTAGTTCAAGTCCAAAATTTTAACTCCGGACATGATTATTCAAAACCTAGACATGACAATTAATTTAAAGACAGGGCTAAGCAGCTAGTTTCAAGCTGAATGAGTTAAACAAGTCCGAAGCCTAATTCCAGATATGAAAACTTAACTCAGACATAGCTTAACAAATCTTAAACATGAAAATCCATGAGAGACTTCCAACAGACAAAAAATCCTATTGATTCACTTGCATTAAATGAACATCATCTTCTCCAACGGGCAAAATTTGAATTTAGCTATAAAAGAAGTAAAGAAAGGTCATTCTAATAAGTTATAAGAATTAGATATCTTTAAGAAAAGTAAGAGAAGAAAAATAAGAGCATTTACTCTTAGACATTAATTTTTTTTCCAACTCCACAGTGCCAAAAAGTTATCTACATTCAAAGCTTATTCTCTGCAATAACTCAAGGAAGTCCAAAATTCTTTGTATTTATTATCATACATTTATTTCTACTGCATTTAATTATGTACAAATTCAGCTTATTTAAGAGGCATTTCTTATTGTATATTTTTTATTGATTGGGATAGTAAGTAAGGGGCTTGCTAATCTTGTATAAGTTTGTTAGTCAGCATTGAAAACTAATTGGGATAAGTTTCTTGGTGAGCTTTAAAAACCAACCTGTGTATAAGTTTGTTGGTGAGCTTTGAAAATCAACTTGGGTAAGAGTTTGTTAGTAAGCTTGGAAAAACCAACTGGTGATTAGTGGAACCTGAATACAGTGAGTGAGGCTAACTCAGAGAGAGGAGTAGATACGGTGTTGTGGACCGAACCTCTACAAAATATCTGTGTGCTCTATGCTGCAATTCATTTTCTAGTTATTAAAACACCTTGGTTTTATATTGGACAAAATTTTAAAAGAACAATTCACCCCCCCTTCCCTGTTGAGCTACCTTAGGATGACTCAACAACTCATACAATGATGGTTTTCCACTGAGCTCACCACCAACTCATACAGACTGGTGTCACGAGCGAACCGAGAACTACCCCCAGTTTTAGAGCTAACTAGAAAATCTTACAAATATAAGTGTACAAGTTAATGCCTCTCTCTAAGCTAAGGTATAAACATAATTAAAGCTCAAATATAAATGATAAAATAATAAATTATATTACATTACAATGAATTTGAACTCCTTGAATTGGGAAGATGTAACTTGAAGCTCTATTGACATTGTAGCTTGCTAGAGTGAATGCACCTCTGGTACTTTTAGTTTTTATGTTTTAATTCATGTTAAATATTTCGAAAGTCTTTTTCTTCTTTATAGGAACTTGTATTTATAGGTTTCCAAAATAATCTAGCTGTTACTCAAATTTTTGACTGTTAGATGGTTTTTTTTCCATCTGCACAAGTCTGCCTCTTTCCACCACTTTGGACTGTCTGAGTAGTAACTTCACACCATCTCAAATCATTCAGCTTGTGTTCCTTGCATTTAACTCACATTGACTTTGTCTAAAATACTTCAACATTGTCTGAACTTGGCTTTACATTTGAAATTAGCTTCGCAATGTCCTAACTTAGTTTTGCAATATCTGAACTTGGTTTTGCAATGTCCAAAGCATTATGTTATTTGTCTGAAGCTCATTTGAAACTAGAAATCTCATCATTACCTTAATTTAAGTATTGAACAAGTTTTATTAATTATCAAAATTAGGCCCTTAGGGTCAAAAGAAAACTTGTAAATGTTATGGATCAATAAAGTTTAACTTGACAGAAGATGACATAGAGGAGACATTTCTTCTAATAGAGGTCTCTAAAACACCTTGCAAATGTTTCTAAGGTAAAGATATTTCATAGAGGAAACCACAAAGTAAAGCTTAGAATAACAGAGATTTGTAAAACTAGTCGTTGGAAGTAGTTGGAGATTGTGAGCATTGACAAAGGAGACTATAGAGGTTATCTCACACTAATAAAGGTCTATCAAGGTTACTATCCATCTTCAACAAGTGACAGAGGATACCATTATAGGACACCTTAAGCTGCCAGTGGTTTGTCATTATGACTGTCAATAGTCATTGATAGAGTTTTTCCTCAATAAAGGTCTATCACAATCCAACAAAACTCTATAGTCATCGTTGACTATTTTTGATATGTGTATCGTAAGCAAGATAAAATGGTAAAAAACTTAACTATCTATTTAAAATAGCAACAAATCTCTTCAAGACTTATGAAAAGATACTCAACTAAAAAAATATTCTTTAAGTCTACATTTTTGCATTTACTAAAGACAAAGTTTTCTTACATAAAGTTTTCAGCTCTATTGCACATAAACTTTGATCATAGTTCAAAGCTTCATCAATTTCTACTTCAAAGGAGTTCAAAACAAAGTTCTTCATTGAGTAAATTTTATATTCTTTAATTTGTATTGTGTACAACTTAGCCTAAGTGAAAGGCAAGTCATTGTGCAAGTTTCTTTTATTCATTTGATATTTCTGCAAGTGGGAAGCTTGTATTATAATGTTTAATTTCTGCAAGTGGAATGACTTGCATTGGTTTTTGGTTTGTTTTCCTGCAGGAAGTGCTTGCAGTGGTTGGATTGTAAGAGTTAGTAGGTGAGCTTTGTAAAACTAACATATTGTTAGAAGTGTTGTGTGAGTGGAGTCTAAGACAGTAAAATAGAAACTATCTTAGATAAGTGGAGTAGGAACCTAACTCGAGCTAAACCACTATAAAAATCATGCATTTTGTTGCACTTTTTGTCCCCTTGGGTGTATGGCAAAACTGGAATCCTAAAGGTGTGGGGAAAATAAATGATTGTGCTAGTGCAGACACACAAGCAAAAAAAAGTAAAGA